>JBBBDQ010001954.1:1002500-1057500 GCA_037127315.1 Ascarosepion bandense
CGAATCTACTTTCTAAATACCGACAAACTTTATAAGTTTTATTTTTTTCTTTTACCATTAATCTGTGTTACTGCACAAATCACCACATAGGTATGATTGTGCTAAATAACAAATTCAAGATTAATTTCTGTTCTATTCTCTTGTGAGAATAATGTACCGAATATTTCTAGTCGATTTTACTTAACACCCATCACCTGGATGACGATGATAAATATGCTTCATCGGTGATTAAGAATAAATTTCAAAAATTAATTTAGGGGAATCATGTTGGTATACTGTATTTGAATTGTTGGCGCAATATAATCTTCTTAAATTGTAATTTTTGCTCATCTATCGCTTTTTTCATGTCACGTCTGGCAAACGTCGTCCCTCGTACTTGAAATACAGAAATATCAAAAGATTGTTTTTCCCATGACACCGCTGTTATTTAACTACCTTCACTCCTCATAAATGTTTATTGCTTTAAAATTTGATAATTTGGATTGTAATAATTGGCGCTACACAATCGTCCTATACTCTAATCTATGCTCATTTATCTTTTCTTTTCTTTTTTTTTACATGTTAAATCTGACAAACGTCAATCTTCGTGCTCAAAATATAAGAAAAGTCAAAAGGACAGTTTTTCCCTTGACGCCGCTATTATTTTAACTACTTTCGACCCTCGGCAATGTTTATTATTTTGAAAGAATTGATTAGAAATGTAGTAAAGGCTAAGCATCTAAAAGGGGATTTATGCATATTCCTTGTTCTTGGGAATATAAAAATATAAAAAAAAAATTATTTATCTATTACAGTGTTTAGATAGATAGATATTCCAACGGGGATTTGGGAACCCACTTACCTTTAGCTCGTACATTTTGTCAGAGGATCTAAACAGTTCATGAAAATAATTATACCGATTTCTTTCGTATTTAATGCATTTCGTATGAAGATAACATATCCAAAAGAAACACTGACATTTTACGCAGTGTGATATGAACGTAATTAAATATAAAGTGTAAAAACGAATTATCTTTTTATATTCTTAATTGGAAATAAACGTATCCAAACTTTATAAAATGGTAAATAATAAGTATTTACTTATAGTTGCTTCACATGTTTTGATAATTTAGTAAATGTTTAAAATGTGGTTTTATGTCTATCTGTTAAAACTCATCGCCACTGTTATAAATCGTTTTCTAGCGGTTATAACGTAAAGTCTTTTTTAAGCACTCGCTGCGACGTCTGTAAATAATACTCTTAGGACAAACTCAAACGTTTTTAGACTATTTGGCATTCTTTTTAAGCCTCCAGACTAGTCTATTTGTGTGTTATTTACTTTACAACACCATCCGAATTATTTGTTTTATAGCCAGTTTCCTTTTTAAATATAGTTTTCTAAGTGTCATCCACTTTGAACGAATAGGAACAGGAACTAAAAGAAAAGATATGGGATTTTCGGGGATCAAGTGTCAGCAAACAGGACATCGATTATTTCCGATTGCTGCTCTGTGACATTGAGACAGAAGACGCATTCTAACCAGAGTGCTCTGAGACAAGAAAATCTTATTGGAAACAAAAAAAGAGTACTGGACTGCTATGTGATATCTGTCCATTTGTATGGGAGCTAATGTTAGACGATTTCTTTAAGGATGAGGGGGGGGGCTCGAGGCAGTAGAAATATAGTTCTGCAGAAAGAGGCTGAAATACGATGGAACGAACACGTGAGCAATAATGAGGTGTTGCAGAGAAGAAAATCATACTTAACATCAGGAAGAGACAGCTGAGGTTCCTGTGAGACGTAAGAAGGAAAGAGGGCCTGAAGAAACTAATACTCACAGAACGGATAGAACGAAAGAGAGACTGAGGAAAGCAGTGCGGGAGCATACTTGATAGGCTTAAGCAAATGGATGACGAAGCAGGGTTTGGAAGAACTACCAAGAGGAAAATTATTGAGAGCGACATAAAAACATTACTAAGTAGAAAGCCATGATCGCCTATGTTTTGAAGGGACACTGAATATGAAAAAGAAAGTCTATATCTAAAGTCATAGTTGGGACCGGTGAGTCCGTTCTGGTTCACCTTTAGCGGGAGACGAACTTAACTGTCACGTAATTCTGATTCCACCCGTTCGTATTGCCAACCACACGTCGTAGATGGAGGAGGAATTGGTAAGGTGAAGAGCAGATTGACTTAGCAGCTATTCAAAGTATCACTTCCCTACCTAACCACCCACAGTCGCAGATGAAGTCCTGAATAAAACATCAACAAATGAAGCTTGTTTGGCTATACGAATTACTACAGAACAGTGATTTCGACCCTCACCATGTATTTCATTTTTTTAGTCTTCAGCCACATCTAGGCATCACTAAGTAAATTACTATAATATGGGAAACAGGGTTTGCGTTTCTATTTCTTAATGTGGCGTTTGTCTTTCGTCTTCTGAGTGTGCAGCAGGCCCTTTCCTAGCTTTTGGTGCACAACAAGATCGAGGATCGAAATGTAATGTGGGTTAGTCACTTGAGCGAATGTCGTGTTTATGTTTATAGAACAGATTCTCGAGAAAACGATTCCCTGTTCATTACAAACTTAAACTCTTGAAGTCTCGAGCCAACCGTTATCTCTCCTATATAACTTCATAATCTGTGCTAACCTCTTCTTCGTTCGTACTGTTATATTACACCTTGATTCTGGATCTCGACGAACAACGACGACGATGATCTTGTCATACAACGAGAAACAAGTACACGTATATGTAAAAATATTAACTTATACTTTTATTTATCGTCAGTGGCGGTTGTGTGGAGGAGGAGGGTAGCCAGAGAGAATTACGCACACGCAGAAGTTGTCGGGGATCCGTTAACCAACAGGAGTTCTCTGCTCTCTCTCTCTCTCTCTCTCTCTCTCTCTCTCTCTCTCTCTCTGTGTATGTTTCTTTGTGTGTAGTGTGTGTGTTCTCGTCTCTTCTCCTTCTGTCTTCGACTTATATAACCAAAAAGTCCCACGCATTCCTGCCCCTTTGGACTGTCGTTCAATTGACGTTAATCATATCTTTGTCAGCCATTGCCTTTTCTTGTCGTTTTGTGTTTTCCGTCTGTTATGTCGATCATATTTGTGTCGGCCACCGCCTGTGCTCTCTGCCTTTGATGTCAATCATATTTCTGTCGGGCCAAGGTTATATTACACTACAACGACGTCAGCAACCCTCTAGATCGAGTGGTTCTTGGGTCTTGTATTAAGCAAAGATTCACTAGGAATAAAGTCAGCTTGGTTGATTGGTTGGTTTGTCTAACGGCATATCAAATTCTTCTGGGTCATTTAATACGTCTTGAAATTTAATTTTCTTTGGAGATTGAAGTAATAAAGATAAGGTATATTTTATTCTGCTTTCACAATTGAATACATGGTAGATGATACTTAGCTTTTGTGCAATTACATGTGTGTGTGAACATAATTACTAAAGCCGGTGATATGTGTGTTTTATATTTCTAAAATGATATATTGTAATTATTTACACTATTTATATTGTTCGGGCTGTTGTCCTATTCTTCGTTGCCATATCCACGATGTTTTGGCCGTTGTACGCTTTGGTCTTCTTCAGGTGATTGAAATTTTTAACTGAACTCTTTATTTCGTTTACCGGGGTTGATTGTTCTCGTTCCACGAGCCATGCTTCTCCCAAATGTCTTAGTATCAATTATTACCCTTTAACTCAATTTTATAACTTTTTGTTCAGCTCTACTGTAGCCAGGTATTGAACTCACAACAATTTCGGTCAAGTCACTGGATTCAAGCAATGTGTTATTGAAAAGAAGGCCGGAACGTACAACGGCCGGAACGTCGTGAATATGACAACGAAGATGAAGACAAGAGTCCAAACAATTTAAATAATGTGTTTATGTTGTTTTTTTAGTTATATTTTGGAAAATAGTTAGATTTAAGAAATTGTAGAGTATTATATGGACTAATGTCATGAGAGAGTTCATTTATGAAAAGATGTTCTAAGATTCGCTGTTATATAGAAGGACAGATGTCATATACCAGTCTAGCACTCTTTGTTTCCAGTAGAATCTTCCTGTCTCTCAATACTCTGGTTATCTTTTGAAATGCGTCCTTTGCCATGCAAATGCATGTTCAAATTTCAGTGTTGCACTTTTCTTCCTGTGTGAGAACATATTCCTGGTATTTAAATTTCTTTACCTGTCTTATTTTAGTTTCCCCGAACTAGCATTTTGGAGTTTTCTTTTTTGCTGATGACCATGCATTCAGTTTACTTGAAGTTTGTGCTCTGTCCTTTCTTCTCGTTTTCTCTTGATACTTTCTGCACGAGGTCTTGTAGTTTCCTTTCCGTGTCTGCTATCAGCACTGTGTCAAGAATTAAAGAAAAACTTGAAGCAACAGAAATGTGGTTCCACAATCTAAATATATTTTCTGGCTTTAGATAACAAGTAAAGGGTTAACAAGCCATAGAAAAAAAATCAATCAATCAAATATTGATTGGTTACACAGGCATGTCTTTTAGAATTTTTTTTAACTATTGCGCATGGAGCTACATAGGGGAAGGTAAAGAGGAGGAGTGGTTAGGTGTAGGAAATGTCAGAAGGAAGGTGATAGATGGGTAAGGATACCGAGGATGAGGGATGGGCAGATGGGAAGAGTGTTTGAAAGAATGTGAGCGAGTTAGTGTGTTAGGAGGTGTCTATTGACCTTACATTTAAACTCCTGGAGTTTGTATCCGTCGGGGAAGCAATCATGTGGAAGGGAATTCCACAGTCGAGAAGTGCAAGAAAAGAAACTGTTGGAGTAGAAGTTGCGGTTGCATTTTATCGGTTTCACTGTAAAAGGGTGGGATCTAGTTGCTAATCTAGTTTCTCGTGCAAATTCGTATCTAGGGGGCAGCAGTGATCCAAGTTCATTGGAGCAGAAGCCGTGAAAGTATTTATAGAAGAGACACAGGGAAGCTACGTCGCGCCGGTGAGAGAGAGACTGCAGGCTGTCTGCCAAGTTGGTATCGATCACATTACAGACCCTCCGCTGTACCTTGTCGAGAAGCCCGAGGAGAATAGCAGGAGCACCCGACCAGATATGGTAGCAGTATTCAATGCACAGGCGGATGGTAGATTTATAAATGTGCAAGATAGATTCAGACGGAAAAAAACTTCCGGGCCCTGCACAGAGAACCGACTTTCATAGCAGCGGATTTAGCAATGGATTCGATATAGTCATTCCATTTGAGGTCCGCTGTAAGTGTGAGACCAAGGAGGCGTAGTGTTTTACTCTACAGTCTCTGGAATATAAATGTATAGAAAATACTGTAGCCACAAAGTGGGGGATGATTTTATATGTTGATTGTTATATAAAACTGATGCTTCAGTTTATGTCAACATTATAATTTCTTGTCTATTGAAAAGTCGCAGAAAATGAATCAATCAATGACATACTGATTAGCTACACAGCCATGTCTTTTAGATTTATTTACATTCTCTGCAATATAAATGTATAAAAACTACCATGGTCACAAAGATAGGGGTCATTTTATATATTGACTGTAATATAGACTTGATCCCCCACTTTATATCCACATCATAATTTATTGTCTGTTGATGACCTGTAAAAAAGGAATCAATCACTGAAATACTGATCATCTACAAATGCATGTTTTAGATTTATTTACATTCTATGTAATGTAAATTTATAGAAAATACCATGGCGATAAAGTGAGTGTTCAGTTCATATTTTAATAGTAATATAGAATTGTTCCCCACTTTATATTCATTATAATATCTTGTTCAATTAGGTATAAATCCAGTACTTTTACCCCTTCATCTATGGGTTAATAAGTAAAATTTGTATCATTAAACCATTATTATCTCAAAAAATAATTCTTATTTTCTAAAATAAAATGTTCTGTATCGAATAGCCTGAAAATCAATCAATCAAAGTGAGCATAAGGGATATGGAATGTTAATAAAACTATAAAAGAAAAAACAAAACAAAATGGCCAATTTCAAAAAATGTATACGTGAAAAAATGTTCAAATGGTTTAAAATCTCAAGTACACATCTGCGCATATGACACCACCCTCTCCTTCCACATCAATAAGAAATCTGGCGAGGCAGACAAATATAACCTCACTGCTGATCTTGAGAAGACCTCCACTCAGTGATGGATTCTGGTAAGAAGTGTCTCGTAAATTTCAATGCCTCTAAAACGAAACTACTATCTGTTAACCATCACAGGCAATCTCTTCTGCCACCCAATCAAGCAAGTCTACCTCAAAAAAGATAAACTGCGCCTCCTCGGCTTTACCCTTTCTTCCGACCTCAAGTGGAATCATTGCATTGAATCAATAGCTAAATCGACTGCTAGGAAGATTGGGTCACTGTGTCGGGCCAGGAATTTTTTTCTGCCTGAATTCATTTTGCACGTATACAAATCAACCATTCGACCGTGTCATATCTGGTTAGACGCCCCTGCTGTTCGTCTCAGTGTTCTCGACAGGCTCAAACGAGAATCTGTAATGTGATTGGTCCTGACCAGGCAGCTCGACTCTAGCCACATTCTCATCGACGGAATGTCGCTTCTATAAATATTTTTATGGCTTCTGCTCTGACGAACTTAGGTCACTGGTGTCCCTTCCACAATAATTTACTCAGGCAACCAGACTGGCAACAAGGTCCCAGCCTTTTACAGTTAGATCAACCAAATGCAAACGACAATTCTACTCCAATAGCTTCTTTTCTCGCGCTTTCCGCCCGTGGAACTTATTTCCATATACTTGTTTTTCTGACGGCTAAAACCTCCAAGAATTTAAATGCAAAGTCAATTCCCATCTTTTAGCCACTTAACTCCAGTCCTTTCTACATCACCCCGTGTATCTTGTTCTTTTCCTTTCTCTCTACCTTTGTAACTGCCTTCATTCCTGTGTTCATATCCTTCTCTTGCCCTTTCTCTTTCATTTCCTGTAGCTAGTTTATCTTTGTCGTCACTCTCCCCCTGTTTAAAACTTTAACTCTCTTATGTAGCCCTCTGCATATCAGTGGCGGCACTGCCTTCCTTGAGGTGAAATGATTAAAAAAAAAAGTGAACAAAATTTAGCCGACTATTTTTATATTCATCCAAAATGCATAATTTTTGATCGCTCGACCCTATTTCGGAAAATAAATGTTTCTGGATTTATCTTGCCTCCAGGGGTGAAAATCTATCCCATTGTCTAAGTCTATATAAACAAAAAGGTTCACATCATTACTGACAAGTGGAGGAGAGAGTCTGCACCATTGAGTCTGTAAAGTATTATTTTGTTCCCTGGCTGATAGAGAGATGAAGCTACCTTCCGCCGAAGTCAGAAGAACGAAGTTAAATTAAAAAGAAGAAACGGTGTTTTTAAAAAAAGAAATAAGAAATCGCTATATTTGTTGGCAACAAAATAACACTTCAGCAAATAAAAAACCCGTCCTTTTATTGTAAATGGGAATAAAAGCACAGCCTCTTTTCCTAAATGTGGACAAATCCAACCTCTTATCGTAAATGTAAACAAAATTCTAGCCTCTTATCCTAAATAAGGACAAAATACCAGCTTCTTATCGTAAATGGGAACAAAATCCTAGCCTCTTATCCTAAATGTGGACAAAAGCCCAGCCTCTTATCCTAAATTTGAACAAAATCCCAGCTTCTAATTTTAAATGCGAACAAAAGCCCAGCCTCTTATCCTAAATGTGGACAAAAACCCAGTTTCATATTCTAAATGCGGACAAAAGCCCAATCTCTTATCCTAAATGTGGATAAAAGCTCAGCTTCTAATCCTAAATGCCAAAAAACCTCAGCCACTCATGCTAAATGTGGACAAAATGCCAGCCTCTTATCCTAAATGTGGACAAAATCCCAGCCTTTTCTTTTTTTTTCAACCATTAGACTCCCAAGCAAGTTTCTCTCTCTCTCTCTCTCTCTCTCTCTCTCTCTCTCTCTCTCTCTCTCTCTCTCTCTCTCTCTCTCTCTCTCTCTCTCTCTCTCTCTCTCTCTCTCTCTCTCTCTTCACACGTCTCTTCAGGATTCTTGCTTTCCCGTTAACTCTGATCTTCAAACATTTTATTGCAATGCCAAACATTATCTTTTGTCTTCTTAATTCCTGTTCTTTTATTTTCTGCCTCTTTAATGATGTTTTCGTTTTCTCATATTCTTTCATACTCAGTAATCTCTTGCGTCTTAGGGGTTTTCTTGCCTTGCTTGAGGGTGAAATGATTAAAAAAAACTATCCTACTGCTTATTCGTCTCATGTTTATCGGATTGTGCAAGTATACCCGAAGACATTAACGGTGATTAATATTAAGTAACCGAGAGGTATTCACTTATCGCGACTGTCATATCTTCAGAGAGATGAAGTCGGTAATACAGTTCTAGATAGAGTCTTTCAACTAGAGACAAACGTTGATAGAGTCTGAATCGTGACTCATAAATCAAGACTAAAAAAATATCCAAAGTGAATAAGTTAAACAATCACACTTATTTGTACTTATTGTACTTATTCGGCTACTTAAGAGAATTTACCGATTTGCATATGACGACCCTCGACAGAAATTAGCCATCTTTTTCTGTGGTACATTTGGAAAAAATATCAAGGATTAAACCTTCTAATCCTGACATTTCAGAATCACAAAAAAAAAGTATTACATTATTTACATTGTTCGGGGTGTTGTCCTTATCTTTGTTGCCATATTCACTACGTTTCGGCCGTTGTGCGCTCCAACCTTCTTCAGGATTTATCTATATTTCTTAGATGAAATATTGTAATACTTTACATTGTTTACATTGTTTGGACTGTTGTCCTCATCTTTACTGCCATATTCACGACATTTCAGCTGTTGTATATTCCAGCGTTCTTCAGGTGACTGGAATTTTGAAACGAACCCTTTATTTGATTACGGAGGTATATTGTTCTAGTTCCATGAGCCATGCCACTTCCAGATGTCTTAGTTATCTCCCTTAAACTTAACTATTTGTTCAACACTGCTGTAGGCAGGCATTGAACACCCAACTCTTTGGGTCTATCCACTAGATCTAGCCAACACTTTTATCAACTGGGCCATGTGTCACATGAAAAAAGATCAATATTCCCCAGTCATCAAAATAAAGGATTCCGTTTAAAATTCCAATCACCTGAAGAAGGCCGAAGTGTAAAACGGCCGAAAAGTAGTTAATATGGCAGTAAAGATGAGGATAACAGTCCGAACAATGTAAATAATTACAATATTTCATCTAAGAAACATTGATACATCCCGAAGAAGATTGGGGCATAAACAGAGGAGGACAACAGTCCAAACGATGTAGATATTTTAAATACTATCTCATCTCAGAAGTATAGACAAATAACAAAGAATTGTACCAAATAACAGAAATCATATCACTTCAGCATAAACAGGGGGACAACAGTCCGAACGATGTAGATATTTTAAATACTATCTCATCTCAGAAGTATAGACAAATAACAAAGAATTGTACCAAATAACAGAAATCATATCACTTCAGCATAAACAGAGGAGGACAACAGTCCGAACGATGTAGATATTTTAAATACTATCTCATCTCAAGTATAGACAAAAAACAAAAGATTGTACCAAATAACAGAAATCATATCACTTCAGCATAAACAGAGGAGGACAACAGTCCGAACGATGTAGATATTTTAAATACTATCTCATCTCAGAAGTATAGACAAAAAACAAAGAATTGTACCAAATAACAGAAATCATATCACTTCAGGATAAACAGAGGAGGACAACAGTCCGAACGATGTAGATATTTTAAATACTATCTCATCTCAGAAGTATAGACAAATAACAAAGAATTGTACCAAATAACAGAAATCATATCACTTCAGCATAAACAGAGGAGGACAACAGTCCGAACGATGTAGATATTTTAAATACTATCTCATCTCAGAAGTATAGACAAAAAACAAAGAATTGTACCAAATAACAGAACTCATATCACTTCAGCATAAACAGAGGAGGACAACAGTCCGAACGATGTAGATATTTTAAATACTATCTCATCTCAGAAGTATAGACAAATAACAAAGAATTGTACCAAATAACAGAAATCATATCACTTCAGCATAAACAGAGGAGGACAACAGTCCGAACGATGTAGATATTTAAATACTATCTCATCTCAGAAGTATAGACAAAAAACAAAGAATTGTACCAAATAACAGAAATCATATCACTTCAGGATAAACAGAGGAGGACAACAGTCCAAACGATGTAGATATTTTAAATACTATCTCATCTCAGAAGTATAGACAAAAAACAAAGAATTGTACCAAATAACAGAAATCATATCACTTCAGCATAAACAGAGGAGGACAACAGTCCGAACGATGTAGATATTTAAATACTATCTCATCTCAGAAGTATAGACAAAAAACAAAGAATTGTACCAAATAACAGAAATCATATCACTTCGGGATAAACAGAGGAGGACAACAGTCCGAACGATGTAGATATTTTAAATACTATCTCATCTCAGAAGTATAGACAAATAACAAAGAATTGTACCAAATAACAGAAATCATATCACTTCAGCATAAACAGAGGAGGACAACAGTCCGAACGATGTAGATATTTTAAATACTATCTCATCTCAGAAGTATAGACAAAAAACAAAGAATTGTACCAAATAACAGAAATCATATCACTTCAGGATAAACAGGGGAGGACAACAGTCCAAACGATGTAGATATTTTAAATACTATCTCATCTCAGAAGTATAGACAAAAAACAAAGAATTATGCCAAATAACAGAAATCATATCACTTCAGCATAAACAGAGGAGGACAACAGTCCGAACGATGTAGATATTTTAAATACTATCTCATCTCAGAAGTATAGACAAAAAACAAAGAATTGTACCAAATAACGAAATCATATCACTTCAGGATAAACAGAGGAGGACAACAGTCCGAACGATGTAGATATTTTAAATACTATCTCATCTCAAGTATAGACAAATAACAAAGAATTGTACCAAATAACAGAAATCATATCACTTCAGCATAAACAGAGGAGGACAACAGTCCGAACGATGTAGATATTTTAAATACTATCTCATCTCAGAAGTATAGACAAATAACAAAGAATTGTACCAAATAACAGAAATCATATCACTTCAGGATAAACAGAGGAGGACAACAGTCCGAACGATGTAGATATTTTAAATACTATCTCATCTCAGAAGTATAGACAAACTAACCAAAGAATGGCACCAAATAACAGAAATCATATCACTTCAGGATAAACAGAGGAGGACAACAGTCCGAACGATGTAGATATTTTAAATACTATCTCATCTCAGAAGTATAGACAAATAACAAAGAATTGTACCAAATAACAGAACTCATATCACTTCAGGATAAACAGAGGAGGACAACAGTCCGAACGATGTAGATATTTAAATACTATCTCATCTCAGAAGTATAGACAAATAACAAGAAATTGTACCAAATAACAGAAATCATATCACTTCAGGATAAACAGAGGAGGACAACAGTCCGAACGATGTAGATATTTAAATACTATCTCATCTCAGAAGTATAGACAAACTAACAAAGAATTGTACCAAATAACAGAAATCATATCACTTCAGGATAAACAGAGGAGGACAACAGTCCGAACGATGTAGATATTTTAAATACTATCTCATCTCAGAAGTATAGACAAAAAACAAAGAATTGTACCAAATAACAGAAATCATATCACTTCAGGATAAACAGAGGAGGACAACAGTCCAAACGATGTAGATATTTTAAATACTATCTCATCTCAGAAGTATAGACAAAAAACAAAGAATTGTACCAAATAGCAATCATATCACTTCAGCATAAACAGAGGAGGACAACAGTCCGAACGATGTGGATATATTTTAAATACTATCTCATCTCAGAAGTATAGACAAAAAACAAAGAATTGTACCAAATAACAGAAATCTTATCACTTCAGGATAAACAGAGGAGGACAACAGTCCGAACGATGTAGATATTTTAAATACTATCTCATCTCAAGAGTATAGACAAATAACAAAGAATTGTACCAAATAACAGAAATCATATACTTCAGCATAAACAGAGGAGGACAACGGTCGAACGTGTAAAATATTTTAAATACTATCTCATCTCAGAGAGTATAGACAAATAACAAAGAATTGTACCAAATAACAGAAATCATATCACTTCAGGATAAACAGAGGAGGACAACAGTCCGAACGATGTGAATATTTTAAATACTATCTCATCTCAGAAGTATAGACAAATAACAAAGAATTGTACCAAATAACAGAAATCATATCACTTCAGGATAAACAGAGGAGGACAACAGTCCGGGCAGTGTAGATATTTAAATACTATCTCATCTCAGAAGTATAGACAAATAACAAAGAATTGTACCAAATAACAGAACTCACTTATCACTTCGGGATAAACAGAGGAGGACAACAGTCCAGACGATGTAGATATTTTAAATACTATCTCATCTCAGAAGTATAGACAAATAACAAAGAATTGTACCAAATAACAGAAATCATATCACTTCAGGATAAACAGAGGAGGACAACAGTCCGAACGATGTAGATATTTTAAATACTATCTCATCTCAGAAGTATAGACTAAATAACAAAGAATTGTACCAAATAACAGAAATCATATCACTTCGGGATAAACAGAGGAGGACAACAGTCCGAACGATGTAGATATTTTAAATACTATCTCATCTCAGAAGTATAGACAAATAACAAAGAATTGTACCAAATAACAGAACTCATATCTTCAGCATAAACAGAGGAGGACAACAGTCAGCTTGATGTAGATATTTTAAATACTATCTCATCTC
The DNA here is from genome assembly GCA_037127315.1 of Ascarosepion bandense. Classification (NCBI taxonomy): domain Eukaryota; kingdom Metazoa; phylum Mollusca; class Cephalopoda; order Sepiida; family Sepiidae; genus Ascarosepion; species Ascarosepion bandense. The sequence goes on from JBBBDQ010001954.1 coordinate 1,015,358, forward strand.
AGAAGTATAGACAAATAACAAAAAATTGTACCAAATAACAGAAATCATATCACTTCAGGATAAACAGAGGAGGACAACAGTCCGAACGATGTAGATATTTTAAATACTATCTCATCTCAGAAGTATAGACAAATAACAAAGAATTGTACCAAATAACAGAACTCATATCACTTCAGCATAAACAGAGGAGGACAACAGTCCGAACGATGTAGATATTTTAAATACTATCTCATCTCAGAAGTATAGACAAATAACAAGAATTGTACCAAATAACAGAAATCATATCACTTCAGGATAAACAGAGGAGGACAACAGTCCGAACGATGTAGATATTTTAAATACTATCTCATCTCAGAAGTATAGACAAATAACAAAGAATTGTACCAAATAACAGAACTCATATCACTTCAGGATAAACAGAGGAGGACAACAGTCCGAACGATGTAGATATTTTAAATACTATCTCATCTCAGAGTATAGACAAAAAACAAAGAATTGTACCAAATAACAGAACTCATATCACTTCAGGATAAACAGAGGAGGACAACAATCCGAACGATGTAGATATTTTAAATACTATCTCATCTCAGAAGTATAGACAAAAAACAAGAATTGTACCAAATAACAGAACTCATATCACTTCATTAATGAGGAGGACAACAGTCCGAACGATGTAGATATTTTAAATACTATCTCATCTCAGTATAGACAAAAAACAAAGAATTGTACCAAATAACAGAACTCATATCACTTCAGCATAAACAGAGGAGGACAACAGTCCGAACGATGTGAATATTTTAAATACTATCTCATCTCAGAAGTATAGACAAAAAACAAGAATTGTACCAAATAACAGAACTCCCCTTATCACTTCGGGATAAACAGAGGAGGACAACAGTCCGAACGAATATTTAAATACTATCTCATCTCAGAAGTATAGACAAAAAACAAGGAATTGTACCAAATAACAGAACTCATATCACTTCAGGATAAACAGAGGGAGGACAACAGTCCGAACGATGTAGATATTTTAAATACTATCTCATCTCAGTATAGACAAAAAACAAAGAATTGTACCAAATAACAGAACTCATATCACTTCAGGATAAACAGAGGAGGACAACAGTCCGAACGATGTAGATATTTTAAATACTATCTCATCTCAGAAGTATAGACAAAAAACAAAGAATTGTACCAAATAACAGAACTCATATCACTTCAGCATAAACAGAGGAGGACAACAGTCCGAACGATGTAGATATTTTAAATACTATCTCATCTCAGAAGTATAGACAAAAAACAAAGAATTGTACCAAATAACAGAACTCATATCACTTCAGCATAAACAGAGGAGGACAACAGTCCGAACGATGTAGATATTTTAAATACTATCTCATCTCAAGTATAGACAAGAAACAAAGAATTGTACCAAATAACAGAACTCATATCACTTCAGGATAAACGAAAGGAGGACAACAGTCCGAACGATGTAGATATTTAAATACTATCTCATCTCAAGAGTATAGACAAAAAACAAAGAATTGTACCAAATAACAGAACTCATATCACTTCAGCATAAACAGAGGAGGACAACAGTCCGAACGATGTAGATATTTTAAATACTATCTCATCTCAGAAGTATAGACAAAAAACAAAGAATTGTACCAAATAACAGAACTCATATCACTTCAGCATAAACAGAGGAGGACAACAGTCCGAACGATGTAGATATTTTAAATACTATCTCATCTCAGAAGTATAGACAAAAAACAAAGAATTGTACCAAATATTAAGAACTCATATCACTTCAGGATAAACAGAGGACAACGGTCCGAACGATGTAGATATTTTAAATACTATCTCATCTCAGAAGTATAGACAAAAAACAAAGAATTGTACCAAATAACAGAACTCATATCACTTCGGGATAAACAGGAGGACAACAGTCCGAACGATGTAGATATTTTAAATACTATCTCATCTCAGAAGTATAGACAAAAACAAAGAATTGTACCAAATAACAGAACTCATATCACTTCAGGATAAACAGAGGAGGACAACAGTCCGAACGATGTAGATATTTAAATACTATCTCATCTCAGAAGTATAGACAAAAAACAAAGAATTGTACCAAATAACAGAACACATATCACTTCAGCATAAACAGAGGAGGACAACAGTCCGAACGTGTAGATATTTTAAATACTATCTCATCTCAGAAGTATAGACAAAAAACAAAGAATTACCAAATAACAGAAATCATATCACTTCAGCATAAACAGAGGAGGACAACAGTCCGAACGATGTAGATATTTTAAATACTATCTCATCTCAAAGTATAGACAAAAAACAAAGAATTGTACCAAATAACAGAACTCATATCACTTCGAAGCATAAACAGAGGAGGACAACAGTCCGAACGATGTGATATTTTAAATACTATCTCATCTCAGAAGTATAGACAAAAAACAAAGAATTGTACCAAATAACAGAGAAATCCTCATATCACTTCGAAAGCATAAACAGGAGGACAACAGTCCGAACGATGTAGATATTTTAAATACTATCTCATCTCAGAAGTATAGACAAAAAACAAGAATTGTACCAAATAACAGAACTCATATCACTTCAGGATAAACAGAGGAGGACAACAGTCCGAACGATGTAGATATTTTAAATACTATCTCATCTCAGAAGTATAGACAAAAAACAAAGAATTGTACCAAATAACAGAACTCTTATCACTTCAGGATAAACAGAGGGAGAGGACAAAGCAGTCCGAACGATGTAGATATTTAAATACTATCTCATCTCAAGTATAGACAAAAAACAAAGAATTGTACCAAATAACAGAACTCATATCACTTCAGGATAAACAGAGGAGGACAACAGTCCGAACGATGTGAATATTTTAAATACTATCTCATCTCAGAAGAGTATAGACAAAAAACAAAGAATTGTACCAAATAACAGAACTCATATCTACACTTCAGGATAAACAGAGGAGGACAACAGTCGAACGATGTAGATATTTTAAATACTATCTCATCTCAGAAGTATAGACAAAAAACAAAGAATTGTACCAAATAACAGAACTCATATCACTTCAGGATAAACAGAGGAGGACAACAGTCGAACGATTAATAGATATTTTAAATACTATCTCATCTCAGAAGTATAGACAAAAACAGAATTGTACCAAATAACAGAACTCATATCACTTCAGGATAAACAGAGGGGAGGACAACAGTCCGAACGATTAATAGAATATTTTAAATACTATCTCATCTCAGAAGTATAGACAAATAACAAAGAATTGTACCAAATAACAGAACTCATATCACTTCAGGATAAACAGAGGAGGACAACAGTCCGAACTTGATGTAGATATTTTAAATACTATCTCATCTCAAGTATAGACAAATAACAAAGAATTGTACCAATAACAGAAATCATATCACTTCAGCATAAACAGAGGAGGACAACAGTCCGAACAGTGTAGATGTTACAAATACTATCTCATCTCAAGAGTATGAACCCAAAACAAAGAATTGTACCAAATAACAGAAATCATATCACTTCAGGATAAACAGAGGAGGACAACAGTCCGAACGATGTAGATATTTTAAATACTATCTCATCTCAGAAGTATAGACAAAAAAAACAAAGAATTGTACCAAATAACAGAAATCATATCACTTCAGCATAAACAGAGGAGGACAACAGTCCGAACGATGTAGATATTTTAAATACTATCTCATCTCAGAAGGAAGTATAGACAAATAACAAAGAAATTGTACCAAATAACAGAACTCATATCGCGGGATAAACAGAGGAGGACAACAGTCCGAACGATGTAGATATTTTAAATACTATCATCTTCAGAAGTATAGACAAAAAACAAAGAATTGTACCAAATAACAGAAATCATATCACTTCAGCATAAACAGAGGAGGACAACGGTCGAACGATGTAGATATTTAAAATACTATCTCATCTCAGAAGTATAGACAAAAAACAAAGAATTGTACCAAATAACAGAACTCATATCACTTCAAGGATAAACAGAGGAGGACAACAGTCCAAACGATGTAGATATTTTAAATACTATCTCATCTCAGAAGTATAGACAAAAAACAAAGAATTGTACCAAATAACAGAAATCATATCACTTCAGGATAAACAGAGGAGGACAACAGTCCGAACGATGTATAGATGGCCCTAAATACTATCTCATCTCAGAAGTATAGACAAAAAACAAAAGAATTGTACCAAATAACAGAACTCATATCACTTTCAGGATAAACAGAGGAGGACAACAGTCCAAACGATGTAGATATTTTAAATACTATCTCATCTCAGAAGTATAGACAAAAAACAAGAATTGTACCAAATAACAGAAATCATATCACTTCAGGATAAACAGAGGAGGACAACAGTCCGAACGATGTAAAATATTTTAAATACTATCTCATCTCAGAAGTATAGACAAAAAACAAAGAATTGTACCAAATAACAGAACTCATATCACTTCAGGATAAACGGGAGGAGGACAACAGTCCGAACGATGTAGATATTTTAAATACTATCTCATCTCCAAGTATAGACAAATAACAAAGAATTGTACCAAATAACAGAACTCATATCACTTCAGGATAAACAGGAGGAGGACAACGAGTCGAACGATGTAGATATTTTAAAAATACTATCTCATCTCAGAAGTATAGACAAATAACAAAGAATTGTGCAAATAACAGAACTCATATCACTTCAGGATAAACAGAAGGAGGACAACAGTCCGAACGATGTAGATATTTTAAATACTATCTCATCTCAGAGTATAGACAAATAACAAAGAATTGTACCAAATAACAGAACTCATATCACTTCAGGATAAACAGAGGAGGACAACAGTCCGAACGATGTAGATATTTTTAAATACTATCTCATCTCAAGTATAGACAAATAACAAAAATTGTACACTTACCAAAAATGCCAAATAACAGAACTCATATCACTTCAGGATAAACAGAGGGAGGACAACAGGTCGAACGATCCTGTAGATATTTTAAATACTATCTCATCTCAGAAGTATAGACAAAAAACAAAAAGGGTGTACCAAATAACAGAAATCATATCACTTCAGGATAAACAGAGGAGGACAACAGTCCGAACGATGTAGATATTTTAAATACTATCTCATCTCAAGTATAGACAAATAACAAAGAATTGTACCAAATAACAGAACTCATATCACTTGGGATAAACAGAGGAGGACAACAGTCCGAACAGTGTAGATATTTTTAAATACTATCTCATCTCAGAAGTATAGACAAATAACAAAGAATTGTACCAAATAACATTCAGCAGAAATCATATCACTTCAGGATAAACAGAGGAGGGACAAAACAGTCCAGAACGATGTAGATATTTTAAATATCATCTCAGAAGTATAGACAAATAACAAAGAATTGTACCAAATAACAGAAATCATATCACTTCAGGATAAACAGAGGGACAACAGTCCGAACGATGTAGATATTTTAAATACCCCTATCTCATCTCCAGAGTATAGACAAAAAACAAAGAATTGTACCAAATAACAGAAATCATATCACTTCAGGATAAACAGGGGGAGGACAACAGTCCGAACGGTGTAGATATTTTAAATACTATCTCATCTCAGAAGTATAGACAAAAACAAAGAATTGTACCAAATACAGAACTCATATCACTTCAGCATAAACAGAGGAGGACAACAGTCCGAACAGTGAAATATTTTAAATACTATCTCATCTCAGAAGTATAGACAAAAAAACAAAGAATTGTACCAAATAACAGAAATCATATCACTTCAGCATAAACAGAGGAGGACAACAGTCCGAACGATGTAGATATTTTACAAATACTATCTCATCTCAGAAGTATAGCGACAAAAAACAAAAGAATTGTACCAAATAACAGAACTCATATCACTTCAGGATAAACAGGAGGACAACAGTCCGAACGATGTAGATATTTTAAATACTATCTCATCTCAAGTATAGACAAAAAACAAAGAATTGTACCAAATAACAGAACTCATATCACTTCAGGATAAACGAGGAGGACAACGGTCCGAACGATGTAGATATTTTAAATACTATCTCATCTCAGAAGTATAGACAAAAAACAAAGAATTGTACCAAATAGTAACAGAACTCATATCACTTCAGGATAAACAGAGGAGGGACAACAGTCCGAACGATGTAAGAATATTTTAAATACTATCTCATCTCAGAAGTATAGACCAAAAAACAAAGAATTGTACCAAATAACCAGAACTCATATCACTTCAGGATAAACAGAGGAGGACAACAGTCCGAACGATGTAGATATTTAAATACTATCTCATCTCAGAAGTATAGACAAAAAACAAAGAATTGTACCAAATAACAGAACTCATATCACTTCAGGATAAACAGAGGAGGACAACAGTCCGAACGATGTAGATATTTTAAATACTATCATCTCAGAAGTATAGACAAAAAACAAAGAATTGTACCAAATAACAGAACTCATATCACTTCAGGATAAACAGAGGAGGACAACAGTCCGAACGATGTAGATATTTTAAATACTATCTCATCTCAGAAGTATAGACAAATAACAAAGAATTGTACCAAATAACAGAACTCATATCACTTCAGGATAAACAGAGGAGGACAACAGTCCGAACGATGTAGATATTTTAAATACTATCTCATCTCAAGTATAGACAAATAACAAAGAATTGTACCAAATAACAGAAATCATATCACTTCAGCATAAACAGGAGAGGACAACAGTCCGAACGATGTAGATATTTTAATACTATCTCATCTCAGAAGTATAGACAAAAAACAAAGAATTGTACCAAATAACAGAAATCATATCACTTCAGGATAAACAGAGGAGGACAACAGTCCGAACGATGTAGATATTTTAAATACTATCATCTCAGAAGTATAGACAAAAAACAAAGAATTGTACCAAATAACAGAAATCATATCACTGCTTCAGCATAAACAGAGGAGGACAACAGTCGAACGATGTAAGAATATTTAAATACTATCTCATCTCAGAAGTATAGACAAATAACAAAGAATTGTACCAAATAACAGAACTCATATCACTTCAGGATAAACAGAGGAGGACAACAGTCCGAACGATGTAGATATTTTAAATACTATCTCATCTCAGAAGTATAGAGAAAAAACAAAGAATTGTACCAAATAACAGGGAAATCATATCACTTCAGCATAAACAGAGGAGGACAACAGTCCAGACGATGTAGATATTTTAAATACTATCTCATCTCAGAAGTATAGACAAAAAACAAAGAATTGTACCAAATAACAGAACTCATATCACTTCAGGATAAACAGAGGAGGACAACAGTCCAAACGATGTAGATATTTTAAATACTATCTCATCTCAGAAGTATAGACAAAAAACAAAGAATTGTACCAAATAACAGAAATCATATCACTTCAGGATAAACAGGAGGACAACAGTCAATTTGATGTAGATATTTTAAATACTATCTCATCTCAGAAGTATAGACAAAAAACAAATTATTATAAATAACAGAACTCATATCACTTCAGGATAAACAGAGGAGGACAACGAAGATCCAAACGATGTAGATATTTTAAATACTATCTCATCTCAGAAGTATAGACAAAAAACAAAGAATTGTACCAAATAACAGAAATCATATCACTTCAGGATAAACAGAGGAGGACAACAGTCCGAACGATGAATATTTTAAATACTATCTCATCTCAAGTATAGACAAAAAACAAGAATTGTACCAAATAACAGAACTCATATCACTTCAGGATAAACAGAGGAGGACAACAGTCCGAACGATGTAGATATTTTAAATATCTCATCTCAGAAGTATAGACAAATAACAAAGAATTGTACCAATGTGAACTCATATCGCTTCAGGATAAACAGAGGAGGACAACAGTCCGAACGATGTAGATATTTTAAATACTATCTCATCTCAGAAGTATAGACAAATAACAAGAATTGTACCAAATAACAGAACTCACTTATCACTTCAGGATAAACAGAGGAGGACAACAGTCCGAACGATGTAGATATTTTAAATACTATCTCATCTCAGAAGTATAGACAAATAACAAAAGAATTGTACCAAATAACAGAACTCATATCACTTCAGGATAAACAGAGGAGGACAACAGTCGAACGATGTAGATATTTTAAATACTATCTCACATCTCAGAAGTATAGACAAATAACAAAGAATTGTACCAAATAACAGAACTCATATCACTTCAGGATAAACAGGAAGGACAACAGTCCGAACGATGTAGATATTTTAAATACTCATCTCAGAAGTATAGACAAAAAACAAAGAATTGTGCAAATAACAGAAATCATATCACTTCAGGATAAACAGAGGGAGGACAACAGTCCGAACGATGTAGATATTTTAAATACTATCATCTCAGAAGTATAGACAAAAAACAAAGAATTGTACCAAATAACAGAACTCATATCACTTCAGGATAAACAGAGGACAAGTCCGAACGATGTAAGTATTTTAAATACTTACTACTCATCTCAGAAGTATAGACAAATAACAAAGAATTGTACCAAATAGCAGAAATCATATCACTTCAGGATAAACAGAGGAGGACAACAGTCCGAACGATGTAGATATTTTAAATACTATCTCATCTCAGAAGTATAGACAAATAACAAAGAATTGTACCAAATAACAGAAATCATATCACTTCAGGATAAACAGAGGAGGACAACAGTCCGAACGATGTAGATATTTTAAATACTATCTCATCTCAGAAGTATAGACAAAAAACAAAGAATTGTACCAAATAACAGAACTCCTTATCACTTCAGGATAAACAGAGAGGAGGACAACAGTCCGAACGATGTGAATATTTTAAATACTATCTCATCTCAGAAGTATAGACAAATAACAAAGAATTGTACCAAATAACAGAAATCATATCACTTCAGGATAAACAGAGGAGGACAACAGTCCGAACGATGTAGATATTTTAAATACTATCTCATCTCAGAAGTATAGACAAAAAACAAAGAATTGTACTGCAAATAACAGAAATCATATCACTTCAGGATAAACAGAGGAGGACAACAGTCCGAACGATGTAGATATTTCGACCATAACTCATCTCAAAATTATAGACAAAAAACAAAGAATTGTACCAAATAACAGAACTCATATCACTTCAGGATAAACAGAGGAGGACAACAGTCCGAACGATGTAGATATTTTAAATACTATCTCATCTCAGAGTAGACAAAAAACAAAGAATTGTACCAAATAACAGAACTATCACTTCAGGATAAACAGAGGAGGACAACGATCCGAACGATGTAGATATTTTAAATACTATCTCCATCTCAAGTATAGACAAATAACAAAGAATTGTACCAAATAACAGAAATCATATCACTTCAGGATAAACAGAGGAGGACAACAGTCCGAACGATGTAGATATTTTAAATACTATCTCATCTCAGAAGTATAGACAAAAAACAAAGAATTGTACCAAATAACAGAAATCATATCACTTCAGGATAAACAGAGGAGGACAACAGTCCGAACGATGTAGATATTTTAAATACTATCTCATCTCAGAAGTATAGACAAAAAACAAAGAATTGTACCAAATAACAGAACTCATATCACTTCAGGATAAACAGAGGAGGACAACAGTCCGAACGATGTAAATATTCCCCCAAATACTATCTCATCTCAGAAGTATAGACAAATAACAAAGAATTGTACCAAATAACAGAACTCCCATATCACTTCAGGATAAACAGAGGAGGACAGATCCGAACGATGTAGATATTTTAAATACTATCTCATCTCAGAAGTATAGACAAATAACAAAGAATTGCTTTAAATAACAGAACTCATATCACTTCAGGATAAACAGAGGAGGACAACAGTCCGAACGATGTAGATATTTTAAATACTATCTCATCTCAGAAGTATAGACAAAAAACAAAGAATTGTACCAAATAACAGAACTCATATCACTTCAGGATAAACAGAGGAGGACAACAGTCCGAACGATGTAGATATTTTAAATACTATCTCATCTCAGAAGTATATAGACAAATAACAAAGAATTGTACCAAGTAACAGAACTCATATCACTTCAGGATAAACAGAGGAGGACAACCGGTCGAACGATGTAGATATTTTAAATACTATCTCATCTCAGAAGTATAGACAAATAACAAAGAATTGTACCAAATAACAGAACTCCATATCACTTCAGGATAAACAGAGGGAGGACAACAGTCCGAACGATGTAGATATTTTAAATACTATCTCATCTCAGAAGTATAGACAAAAAACAAAGAGGTGTACCAAATAACAGAACTCATATCACTTCAGGATAAACAGAGGACAACAGTCGAGAACGATGTAGATATTTTAAATACCCTATCTCATCTCAGAAGTATAGACAAAAAACAAAGAATTGTACCAAATAACAGAACTCATATCACTTCAGGATAAACAAGGAGGACAACAGTCCGAACGATGTAGATATTTTAAATACTATCTCATCTCAGAAGTATAGACCGATAACAAAATTTATGCCAAATAACAGAAATCATATCACTTCAGGATAAACAGAGGAGGACAACAGTCCGAACGATGTAGATATTTTAAATACTATCTCATCTCAGAAGTATAGACAAAAAACAAAGAATTGTACCAAATAACAGAACTCATATCACTTCAGGATAAACAGAGGAGGACAACAGTCAAGACGATGTAGATATTACTAAAAATACTATCTCATCTCAAGTATAGACAAATAACAAAGAATTGTACCAATAACAGAAATCATATCACTTCAGGATAAACAGAGGAGGACAACAGTCCAGGCGATGTAGATATTTTAAATACTATCTCATCTCAAGTAGACAAGTAACAAAGAATTGTACCAAATAACAGAACTCATATCACTTCAGGATAAACAGAGGAGGACAACAGTCCGAACGATGTAAATATTATTTTAAATACTATCTCATCTCAGAAGTATGAACCAAATAACAAATTGTACCAAATAACAGAACTCATATCACTTCAGGATAAACAGAGGAGGACAACAGTCCGAACGGTATAGATATTTCAAAATACTATCTCATCTCAGAAGTATAGACAAATAACAAAGAATTGTACCAAATAACAGAAATCATATCCGCTTCCAGGATAAACAGAGGAGGACAACAGTCCGAACGATGTAGATATTCTAAATACTATCTCATCTCAGAAGTATAGACAAATAACAAAGAATTGTACCAAATAACAGAACTCATATCACTTCAGGATAAACAGAGGAGGACAACAGTCCGAACGATGTAGATATTTTAAATACTATCTCATCTCAGAAGTATAGACAAATAGCAAGAATTGTACCAAATAACAGAACTCATATCACTTCGGGATAAACAGAGGAGGACAACAGTCAGACTTGTGATAAATCTTCAATACTATCTCATCTCAAGTAGACAAATAACAAAGAATTGTACCAAATAACAGAACTCATATCACTTCAGGATAAACAGAGGACAACAGTCCGAACGATGTAGATATTTTAAATACTATCTCATCTCAGAAGTATAGACAAATAACAAGGAATTGTACCAAATAACAGAACTCATATCACTTCAGGATAAACAGAGGAGGACAACAGTCCGAACGATGTAGATATTTTAAATACTATCTCATCTCAGAAGTATAGACAAAAAACAAGAAATTGTACCAAATAACAGAACTCATATCCTTCAGGATAAATGAAGAGGAGGACAACAGTCCAGACGATGTCAAAAAAGATATTTTAAATACTATCTCATCTCAGAGTATAGACAAAAAACAAAGAATTGTACCAATAACGAACTCATATCACTTCAGGATAAACAGAGGAGGACAACAGTCCGAACGATGTGAATATTTTAAATACTATCTCATCTCAAGTATAGACAAAATAACAAAGGAATTGTACCAAATAACAGAAATCATATCACTTCGGGATAAAGCAGAGGAGGACAACAGTCCGAACGATGTAGATATTTTAAATACTATCTCATCTCAGAAGTATAGACAAAAAACAAAATTGTACCAAATAACAGAACTCATATCGCTTCAGGATAAACAGAGGAGGACAACAGTCCGAACGATGTAAATCTTTAATACTATCTCATCTCAGAAGTATAGACAAATAACAAAGAATTGTGCCAAATAACAGAAATCATATCACTTCAGGATAAACAGAGGAGGACAACAGTCCGAACGATGTAGATATTTTTAAATACTATCTCATGTCAGAAGTATAGACAAATAACAAAGAATTGTACCAAATAACAGAACTCATATCATCAGGATAAACAGAGGAGGACAACAGTCCGAACGATGTAGATATTTTAAATACCATCTCATCTCAGAAGTATAGACAAATAACAAAGAATTGTACCAAATAACAGAAATCATATCACTTCAGGATAAACAGAGGAGGACAAACAGTCCGAACGATGTAGATATTTTAAATACTATCTCATCTCAGAAGTATAGACAAATAACAAAGAATTGTACCAAATAACAGAACTCATATCACTTCAGCATAAACAGAGGAGGACAACAGTCCGAACGATGTAGATATTTTAAATACTATCTCATCTCAGAAGTATAGACAAATAACAAAGAATTGTACCAAATAACAGAACTCATATCACTTCAGGATAAACAGAGAGGATGAACAGTCCGAACGATGTAGATATTTTAAATACTATCTCATCTCAGAAAGTATAGACAAAAACAAAGAATTGTACCAAATAACAGAACTCATATCACTTCAGCATAAACAGAGGAGGACAACAGTCCGAACGATGTAGATATTTTAAATACTATCTCATCTCAGAAGTATACAAATAACAAAGAATTGTACCAAATAACAGAAATCATATCACTTCAGCATAAACAGAGGAGGACAACAGTCCGAACGATGTAGATATTTTAAATACTATCTCATCTCAGAAGTATAGACAAAAAACAAAGAATTGTACCAAATAACAGCAGAACTCATATCACTTCAGGATAAACAGAGGAGGACAACAGTCCGAACGATGTAGATATTTTAAATACTATCTCATCTCAGAAGTATAGACAAAAACAAAGAATTGTACCAAATAACAGAACTCATATCACTTCAGGATAAACAGAGGGAGGACAACAGTCCGAACGATGTAGATATTTTAAATACTATCTCATCTCAGAAGTATAGACAAAACAAAGAATTGTACCAAATAACAGAACTCATATCACTTCAGGATAAACAGAGGAGAGTTGAATAGTCCGAACGATGTAGATATTTTAAATACTATCTCATCTCAGAAGTATAGACAAAAAACAAAGAATTGTACCAACAACAGAACTCATATCACTTCAGGATAAACAGAGGAGGACAACAGTCCGAACGATGTAGATATTTTAAATACTATCTCATCTCAGAAGTATAGACAAATAACAAAGAATTGTACCAAATAACAGAACTCATATCACTTCAGGATAAACAGAGGAGGACAACAGTCCGAACGACGTAGATATTTTAAATACTATCTCATCTCAGAAGTATAGACAAATAACAAAGAATTGTACCAAATAACAGAACTCATCACTTCAGGATAAACAGAGGAGGACAACAGTCCGAACGATGTAGATATTTTAAATACTATCTCATCTCAGAAGTATAGACAAATAACAAAGAATTGTACCAAATAACAGAACTCATATCACTTCAGGATAAACAGAGGAGGACAACAGTCCGAACGATGTAGATATTTTAAATACTATCTCATCTCAGAAGTATAGATAAATAACAAAGAATTGTACCAAATAACAGAACTCATATCACTTCAGGATAAACAGAGGAGGACAACAGTCCGAACGATGTAGATATTTTAAATACTATCTCATCTCAGAAGTATAGACAAATAACAAAAGAATTGTACCAAATAACAGAACTCATATCACTTCAGGATAAACAGAGGAGGACAACAGTCCGAACGATGTAGATATTTTAAATACTATCTCATCTCAGAAGTATAGACAAATAACAAAGAATTGTACCAAATAACAGAACTCATATCACTCGTATTAAACAGAGGAGGACAACAGTCCGAACGATGTAGATATTTTAAATACTATCTCATCTCAGAAGTATAGACAAATAACAAAGAATTGTACCAAATAACAGAACTCATATCACTTCAGGATAAACAGAGGAGGACAACAGTCCGAACGATGTAGATACTTTAAATACTATCTCATCTCAGAAGTATAGACACAACAACAAAGAATTGTACCAAATAACAGAAATCATATCACTTCAGGATAAACAGAGGAGGACAACAGTCCGAACGATGTAGATATTTTAAATACTATCTCATCTCAGAAGTATAGACAAATAACAAAGAATTGTACCAAATAACAGAAATCATATCACTTCAGGATAAACAGAGGAGGACAACAGTCCGAACGATGTAGATATTTTAAATACTATCTCATCTCAGAAGTATAGACAAATAACAAAGAATTGTACCAAATAACAGAAATCATATCACTTCAGGATAAACAGAGGAGGACAACAGTCCGAACGATGTAGATATTTTAAATACTATCTCATCTCAGAAGTATAGACAAATAACAAAGAATTGTACCAAATAAGAGAAATCATATCACTTCAGGATAAACAGAGGAGGACAACAGTCCGAACGGATGTAGATATTTTAAATACTATCTCATCTCAGAAGTATAGACAAATAACAAAGAATTGTACCAAATAACAGAACTCATATCACTTCAGGATAAACAGAGGAGGACAAAACAGTCCGAACGATGTAGATATTTTAAATACTATCTCATCTCAGAAGTATAGACAAAAACAAAGAATTGTACCAAATAACAGAACTCATATCACTTCAGGATAAACAGAGGAGGACAATACAGTCCGAACGATGTAGATATTTTAAATACTATCTCATCTCAGAAGTATAGGACAAAAAACAAAGAATTGTACCAAATAAGAGAATCATATCACTTCAGGATAAACAGAGGAGGACAACAGTCCGAACGATGTAGATATTTTAAATACTATCTCATCTCAGAAGTATAGACAAAAAACAAAGAATTGTACCAAATAAGAGAAATCATATCACTTCAGGATAAACAGAGGAGGACAACAGTCCGAACGATGTAGATATTTTAAATACTATCTCATCTCAGAAGTATAGACAAATAACAAAGAATTGTACCAAATAACAGAACTCATATCACTTCAGGATAAACAGAGGAGGACAACAGTCCGAACGATGTAGATATTTTAAATACTATCTCATCTCAGAAGTATAGACAAAAAACAAAGAATTGTACCAAATAAGAGAACTACATCACTTCAGGATAAACAGAGGAGGACAACAGTCCGAACGATGTAGATATTTTAAATACTATCTCATCTCAGAAGTATAGACAAATAACAAAGAATTGTACCAAATAACAGAACTCATATCACTTCAGGATAAAACAGAGGAGGACAACAGTCCGAACGATGTAGATATTTTAAATACTATCTCATCTCAGAAGTATAGACAAATAACAAAGAATTGTACCAAATAACAGAACTCATATCACTTCAGGATAAACAGAGTGAGGACAACAACTGAACGATGTAGATATTTTAAATACTATCTCATCTCAGAAGTATAGACAAATAACAAAGAATTGTACCAAATAACAGAAATCATATCACTTCAGGATAAACAGAGGAGGACAACAGTCCGAACGATGTAGATATTTTAAATACTATCTCATCTCAGAAGTATAGACAAATAACAAAGAATTGTACCAAATAACAGAAATCATATCACTTCAGGATAAACAGAGGAGGACAACAGTCCGAACGATGTAGATATTTTAAATACTATCTCATCTCAGAAGTATAGACAAAAAACAAAGAATTGTACCAACAACAGAACCTATCACTTCAGGATAAACAGAGGAGGACAACAGTCCGAACGACGTAGATATTTTAAATACTATCTCATCTCAGAAGTATAGACAAATAACAAAAGAATTGTACCAAATAACAGAAATCATATCACTTCAGGATAAACAGAGGAGGACAACAGTCCGAACGATGTAGATATTTTAAATACTATCTCATCTCAGAAGTTATAGACAAAAAACAAAGAATTGTACCAAATAACAGAACTCCGCATATCACTTCAGGATAAACAGAGGAGGACAACAGTCCGAACGATGTAGACATTTTAAATACTATTTCATCTCAGAAGTGATAGACAAAAAACAAAGAATTGTACCAAATAACAGAACTCATATCACTTCAGGATAAACAGAGGAGGACAACAGTCCGAACGATGTAGATATTTTAAATACTATCTCATCTCAGAAGTATAGACAAAAAACAAAGAATTGTACCAAATAACAGAACTCATACTTCAGGATAAACAGAGGAGGACAACAGTCCGAACGATGTAGATATTTAAATACTATCTCATCTCAGAAGTATAGACAAAAAACAAAGAATTGTACCAAATAACAGAACTCATATCATCTCAGGATAAACAGAGGAGGACAGTCAGTCCGAACGATGTAGATATTTTAAATACTATCTCATCTCAGAAGTATAGACAAATAACAAAGAATTGTACCAAATAACAGAAATCATATCATCAGGATAAAACAGAGGAGGACAAACAGTCCGAACGATGTAGATATTTTAAATACTATCTCATCTCAGAAGTATAGACAAAAACAAAGAATTGTACCAAATAACAGAACTCATATCACTTCAGGATAAACAGAGGAGGACAACAGTCCGAACGGACAGATATTTTAAATACTATCTCATCTCAGAAGTATAGACAAAAAACAAAGAATTGTACCAACAACAGAACTCATATCACTTCAGGATAAACAGAGGAGGACAACAGTCCGAACGATGTAGATATTTCAATACTATCTCATCTCAGAAGTATAGACAAAAAACAAAGAATTGTACCAAATAACAGAACTCATATCACTTCAGGATAAACAGAGGAGGACAACAGTCCGAACGATGTAGATATTTTAAATACTATCTCATCTCATAAAGTATATAAAAGAATTGTACCAAATAACAGAACTCATATCACTTCAGGATAAACAGAGGAGGACAACAGTCCGAACGATGTAGATATTTTAAATACTATCTCATCTCAGAAGTATAGACAAAAAACAAAGAATTGTACCAAATAACAGAACTCATATCACTTCAGGATAAACAGAGGAGGACAAACAGTCCGGAACGATGTGGATATTTTAAATACTATCTCATCTCAGAAGTATAGACAAAAACAAAGAATTGTACCAAATAACAGAACTCATATCATCAGGATAAAACAGAGGAGGACAACAGTCCGAACGATGTAGATATTTTAAATACTATCTCATCTTAGAAGTATAGACAAATAACAAAGAATTGTACCAAATAACAGAAATCATATCACTTCAGGATAAACAGAGGAGGACAACAGTCCGAACGATGTAGATATTTTAAATACTATCTCATCTCAGAAGTATAGACAAATAACAAAGAATTGTACCAAATAACAGAACTCATATCACTTCAGGATAAACAGAGGAGGACAACAGTCCGAACGATGTAGATATTTTAAATACTATCTCATCTCAGAAGTATAGACAAAAAACAAAGAATTGTACCAAATAACAGAACTCATATCACTTCAGGATAAACAGAGGAGGACAACAGTCCGAACGATGTAGATATTTTAAATACTATCTCATCTCAGAAGTATAGACAAATAACAAAGAATTGTACCAAATAACAGAAATCATATCACTTCAGGATAAACAGAGGAGGACAACAGTCCGAACGATGTAGATATTTTAAATACTATCTCATCTCAGAAGTATAGACAAAAAACAAAGAATTGTACCAAATAACAGAACTCATATCACTTCAGGATAAACAGAGGAGGACAACAGTCCGAACGATGTAGATATTTTAAATACTATCTCATCTCAGAAGTATAGACAAAAAACAAAGAATTGTACCAAATAACAGAACTCATATCACTTCAGGATAAACAGAGGAGGACAACAGTCCGAACGATGTAGATATTTTAAATACTATCTCATCTCAGAAGTATAGACAAATAACAAAGAATTGTACCAAATAACAGAACTCATATCACTTCAGGATAAACAGAGGAGGACAACAGTCCGAACGATGTAGATATTTTAAATACTATCTCATCTCAGAAGTATAGACAAATAACAAAGAATTGTACCAAATAACAGAACTCATATCACTTCAGGATAAACAGAGGAGGACAACAGTCCGAACGATGTAGATATTTTAAATACTATCTCATCTCAGAAGTATAGACAAATAACAAAGAATTGTACCAAATAACAGAAATCATATCACTTCAGGACAGCAGTGATCCAAACCTGCTGTGAACATGTTAACTCTTCGGTTCACCATTACCATCTCTGGAGCTTACTGAATCTTCTTGTGGTAGAGGTTGACGGGCGTTCTCCTTCGTGTCTCAGGCTTGTCCGCCCACTTTAAACTTCTCGATCGACTCGTACCCACTTTTAGGTTGTAATGCACTGTCGCTCTATTGAGACACACTTTCCGACTAGAGAAATCGGTTCGCTGCTTTTTATTCCTCCTTAGTGCATATTGCTAGTGAAGCGGCCATATTAACACTGTAACAGCAGCAAGAAATCTGGCGTAATCTAGCTAAACTTTTAATCACGTGAGTAATGATACCAATTATATTCACACATGAGCAGTAGGCAGTGTGACAAAGCGAAAGATATGACGAAACTGAGGATAATTTTTTTGACTCAAGATGTGCGTTGTGGCGCAGTGGATATCGGCTAGAAACGAGAAATCAGAGAGCCGATTTCGAATTTCAATTGAATTCATTGCGTTCACTAACGCGCAAATACCCTTGAAAAAGATATTAATCAGTTATTTCTTCCCCATCTATGGATTAAATAGCAGGAGTGATTGGGTTCTATAGGCTTTGTTGGCAACCAGTCTACCGCAGAAAATAATGGCAACCTACTGCGAGAAAATCTTCCGACCAGCCAGTTATGTTTTTTCGAAGCATGATTGCCTAAGCGTGTATCACGTATGGCACTTAACTGGCTGACTGTATTAACATTAAATTATTATTCTATTTCATGATTTGACCACAACGTTTCTGTCTCAAACGATAAAAGTAGGGATGCCATTCCGACTAAGTCACGCAACAATTACAGTGTTGGTTCAACACTGATGTCTGCGGTAATTGTTTGTCCGACACGTATTTTAATCTGGGCAAATATACGAGCAGACATCAGAATTCCTTGCCTCTCTCTCACTATATTTCTTTAAGTGGCCACAGATGGCACTTTCTGCGACGCCATCTTTTAATTATTCACGTGGCAGTCATTGTTACTGCTAGAATCGATTTTATAAAACTCTTGGTCTAATTTACTAGCATTTAGTCGGAGTAATAAATTTTAAAGAAAGTGCAGGTGTAGGCTAAAGCACAAATGTCAGTAGCCATTGAAGACACGTTACAAGTGCTGAGAAATCATGATCCCGCTCCTTCGCTACAGAAGCGGCGTGAGGCATACAATGTTCACTCGTCAGTTCGAGTGTAAAAAAAAGAATGAAATATTGTAATTGTCGGAAAGAAGCAAACGAGAATTGGAAATATTAGTTTAAACCACAAATAATTTCCATTTTTATTTAATAAAATTTGTTCCCTAACACATAAAATACAATTACGTCTTATTGAATTATATATGCACCATTACTTTCAATACTTTGAGCATTTCAACCTGGTGTAATGGTTAACAAGCTTGCCTCGCTAGATTAATTACGACTAAGTAGTGAGTTCGATTTTTCTCGGTGGTCGCCACTTTTGTGCCATGTCAAAGATACGCTCAGAAAACCAAATGACACTTCACCATAGTGTAATGGTTAACAAGCTTGTCTCGCTAGATTAATTATGACTGACTAGTGAGCCCGATCTTCTCTCGGTGGTCGCCACTTTCGACATTGTGCCATGTCCAAGATACGCTTAGAAAACCAAATGACACTTCACCGTGGTGTAATGGTTAACAAGCTTGTCTCGCTAGATTAATTATGACTGACTAGTGAGCCCGATCTTCTCTCGGTGGTCGCCACTTTCGACATTGTGCCATGTCCAAGATACGCTTAGAAAACCAAATGACACTTCACCGTGGTGTAATGGTTAACAAGCTTGTCTCGCTAGATTAATTATGACTGACTAGTGAGCCCGATCTTCTCTCGGTGGTCGCCACTTTCGACCTTGTGCCATGTCCAAGATACGCTTAGAAAACCAAATGACACTTCACCATGATGTAATGGTTAACAAGCTTGTCTCGCTAGATTAATTATGACTGACTAGTGAACCTGATCTTCTCTCGGCGGTTGCCACTTTCGACCTTGTGCCATGTCCAAGATACGCTTAGAAAACCAAATGACACTTCACCATAGTGTAATGGTTAACATGCTTGTCGCACAAGATCTGTTACTACTGGGAGTTCTACATTTTCAGCCTTGTGCCAAGTCTAAGATAGGCGTCGTCATAGAGGAAAAAAGCAGAAAGCTCTTTACTATTAACGAGCTAAATGTCACGAATCTCTCGCTGCTTTATTGCTAATTCCATGGAAAGACCTCAGACGGACTACGTTCGTAAATTTCACAAGTTCCATCTTTCCCTTGCTATGACACGCCAGTCCACGTGTATTGTAGTAAATCACCCTTATTCCCTTTGTATTCATCGTGTGATGTAAGTTCCACTCGAGCAACGTCTTCCTGCGAACGCTGCTTTGTGGAAATGACTCCCAAGAGTATACTTCCCAGGTCACTACAATCTTAACCTGTTCAAGTCTTCGATTAACCGTTATCCTCCGCCACATATCGACATAAGCTGCGCCTCTTACCTCTTACTCTGTAAGATTGTCATGTTCGATCAATTACTACTGAATAGCGAATCCTCATGGAGCTCAACACTTCCGATCTTGCACCATGATTAATCTATTCTTAGAACATCAATGGTGTAATGGTTAGCAAGCTTGTCTAGCTAGATAAATTGTGATTCTTCAAATCTATGGTCAACGTTATCTTGTCGATAAACTGTGACTCTTACTTTCTAAACTCCTATCAAGAATGGCTCTTGGGTCTTGTATAGGGTAAACATGATGAAAAACTATAATTAATTCCCAAAAACCGAAATTACTTATGGCTCAAATTAACCCTCCTGAAGTTGGTAAGAGGAATTCGTTTGCTACAACTATATGGGATAATTATGATCAAAGGAAATTTATCAAATTGTTATTAACTGCTCTTCCAATATGTTTAAATGTCTAGGAAGTTTTTTTAACAGTCGATAGTAAATATGTGACACAGAAATCAGAACGGATATTCTATGTTTTATGCAAAATGAATGCCCTGGACCGAATAGGTAAGCTTGATTTATTTAGGAAATATTTAAACTTATTTAAAAATGGAACTTTGTCTGTGTGTGTATGTGCGTGTGCGTGTGGTGTGTCTGTGTGTGTGTGCCCGTTACCTATAGACTCCGAAACGGCTAAACCGATTTTATTGAAAATTTACATAGTTGTACTATAAGCGTCTGCGACTGTTCTTAGCTAGGTTTTGTGTCGAGGTACCCCCGATAAATATCAAAAATCGATAATCGAAAAAATCGGGTTATAGAAGGAATGGTCCGATTTTAATCAAATTTGATACACTCATAAACAAAGACATAAGAAACGATATTCAGAAGTTTGAAGGTTGCAGTTCTTACAATAGTGCAGAAAATCGATAATATATATAAGGCAAAATGTTTGTGTGTGTGTTTATCTGCCTGCATATCTGTATTTTTCAGCCCTTTAAGTAGGTATAATTGTAGCTCTTAGTCTCAACCATGATACCATTTACTCAGAGGACTTATTTAGCCTTCAAAATTCAGTTTACGACGAAAAAAATTACACTTACATCCATTCATTTTTCTTTTAGTCTACGGTTTCACTTTAACTGGAAACAACTATTGCTTTTTAGTCTTTCATGCCAACGTCCAGGAGTCTGAGCTCCAGGACCATGGATTAGTTTTAAAGCTTTCATTACACCCTAGCAACGCCGGGCTATACTGCTAGTATTAGAATAATTCTCAGCTTATACAGGAAACTGCCTACTACAGGTAGAAAATGAATTCAGTAAATTCAAAAAAATTAAAACAAGGGCCTAAGACAAGGTTGTGTTTTCTCACAAGACTTATTCGATCTTCACATTGAGAAAATCCAGAAACAATTTCCTATCAAAATTAATTGCTGGTAACAACAATCTTAACATCATGCAGATATTTCTTTATTGCGGCATCTGTTCGAAACTTTCAGATTGCTACATAAGTAAATTTAATTGTATTAAAATAGTTTGGGAAAAGTTGTCGTAAATGCTGTTTCAGATTGAACGATAACAGAGCATAAATATTTGAGATCATCAATGTGAAAAAACTATGATATTTATTATTTGAATGCCTACTGATATAATTGACATTGCCATGACAAAAGTATTTGGGTTTTTATAGCTATGCACGTAACTCAGGTGTTTCTTGCATGATAGATAGATAATTTACAGACACATGTAATTTACCGAAAAATATACAGACAAATAGATAGATAGATAGATAGATAGATAGATAGATAGATAGATAGATAGATAGATAGATGAGCATATTGAGATAGATAGATAGATAGATAGATAGATAGATAGATAGATAGATAGATAGATAGGAACAGACAGCGATAGATAGATAGATAGATAGATAGATAGATAGATAGATATGAACAGACTGAGATAGATAGATAGATAGATAGATAGATAGATAGATAGATAGATAGATAATTTACAGACATATGTAATTTACCGAAAAATATACAGACAAATAGATAGATAGATAGATAGATAGATAGATAGATAGATAGATAGATAGATAGATAGATAGATATGAAGAGACTGAGATAGATAGATAGATAGATAGATAGATAGATAGATAGATATGAAGAGACTGAGATAGATAGATAGATAGATAGATAGATAGATAGATAGATAGATATGAACAGAATGAGATAGATAGATAGATATGAACAGAATGAGATAGATAGATAGATATGAACAGAATGAGATAGATAGATAGATAGATAGATAGATAGATAGATAGATAGATAGATAGATATGAACAGACTGAGATAGATAGATAGATAGATAGATAGATAGATAGATAGATAATTTACAGGCATATGTAATTTACCGAGAAAAATATACAAATAGATAGATAGATAGATAGATAGATAGATATGAAGTGACTGAGATAGATAGATAGATAGATAGATAGATAGATAGATAGATAGATAGATAGATAGATAGATAGTTAATTTACAGACATATGTAATTTACCGAAAAATATACAGACAAATAGATAGATAGATAGATAGATAGATAGATAGATAGATAGATAGATAGTATTATTGTAATCAGAGAAAGAAACCAGCGGGAAATCTTCCAGGGTCAGAAGTGCTTTCATCCAAATGTACACAATAAAAATATTAAAAAAAAAAACTTAAACTTAACGTATGTTACACAGCAACGATTCTGTTTTGTTAACGTTAATATTTCGTTGCCGCAACACCATGAATTACTGATATACCATCGGAACACGCCATATAGTAACGACAGAACAGTGAAAAAAAGTTTATTGCCGACTATAAGGAATTGTGCACCTTAAATACGATTAGCAAACATGAAATTGTTGCATAACGACAACGAATTCGGATAATTCACGTGCATATATGACGTAATAAGATACGGCTTTGGACAAGCAATATAAAGACAATAGTCAGAGCAATAGTGTAAAGAATTACAATATCTCAACTCAGAAATATAGATTGATCCTGAGCGCATAGGGTTAAAACATTGTGAATATGATAACCAATATGAAGATAATAGTCCGAGCAATGTAAATATTGCAAGTGATTACAATGCCTCATCTCATATATATAGAGAGATTTTGAAGAAGGCCGGTGCTTATAATGACCGAAAAGTCGTGAATATGATGACCAATATGAGGACAATCATCCGAGCAATGTAAATAGTGCAAATAATTTCAAATCTCAATGCCCGAAATGTAGTGAATATGATAACGAATATTAGTGTGTGTGTGTGTGTGTGTGTGTGTGTGTGTGTGTGTGTGTGTGTGTGTATAAAAGGGAACATTGAAGTCAACACTCAATGTTCACTTTATAATTTACATATGCTCTATAGTGAGCACTTTATCCTATAAATATAGCACACCTTAAAACTATATTTCTTCATATATATATATATATATATATATATATATATATATAGAGAGAGAGAGAGAGAGAGAGAGAGAGAGAGAGAGAGAAAGAGAGGGACTGATCTTGATGGCGTCCGGTGCGTACATCGGTCGAAATTTCGTGAATATGACAACCAAGATGAGAAGAAGAAGAAGAAAAGGAAGCAATACTCTATGAATTTCAGATGCGCGGATTGCATAACTATAGTCTGTACGGAAGATGTCCTTGATAATTTAAATATTGTATTAAAAGATAAGAAAATTTAATAACTAAATGAAGATTATTGAACGCTTATATGTAGCATCCAGACTCCGAGATGTCAGTAAATGTTGAACAGTCTTGTTCGTTACAATTGAAGAAACGATTTGAAGCATCGGTTCTGTGATCCTACCAACGATTTATAAGAGTTTTGAAATAACAAGGTATAGTTAAGGAAGTTGTTGCTCACAATCAGAAAGAGAGAGCTGTAATTTTGGAGACATAAGAAAAAAGGCTTAAAGAATTTAACACACTCAAGGCATATTAAAAGCAAAAGAAGCATGAAAAAAACAACGCATAATCTACTTGACGAAACTGAAATAATTAATTGAAAATTGATCGATTTATTCATTTTTTACAATTTATCAACTCTTTACAGGTTATTTAAAACAAAAAATATTTTCATATTGTAAAATTTCCTTTTTATTTAATAAAAAAAGGTCTAAATTTTTTTATTCGTTTTTTTACAGTTTATCAACCTCTTGCAGGCCACTTAAAGTGAGAGTATTTTAAATGTATTTTTAGAGAATGATAATATAGTTATAAGTGTTTTAATTATTAACCCATAGCTAGGATAGAAAAGGTAGGCTCATAAGCAATTTATTTATTGAGAATATTCTTAGACTGGAAGATTCCACGGATTACAGATAAAAATAAAAAGACAAGAACTTGTAGAGAGCCATAATCTTCCACGTCTTAAAATATGACATATAAAAAAAAGAAAACTATGCTCGTTTCTAAATAAGCTCTATGCTTGTGTTTGTGTATGTCATCCTGCCTGTCAATCTTCCTGTCTGTGTGAGAATGCACACGCGCATGCGCACGCAAACGCATGAATGAAAGGGCGAATGAACGGGAAGGACATGTTTCCCTATTAGCTAACGCATCGTTTTTCGTTTTAAGGAATGCAGTTGCATGGTGTGTGGAGGATGATCGAAAAAATGAACAAAGTAGAGTAGAGTTTTTTAATCATCTTGTGTCGAGGAATCGATATGGATGGTGACAACGACGGAAGGGGTCGAGAGTTACGATTCTTTGAGAGACTTTCATAGACAATGTTCGGAGAAAAGCATTTGGAAGGTCGGGTCTCCTCGAAATGAGAGCTGGAATGCGGAGAGTGAAAGGGTTAAAAATAACGAGCTAAGATCAAGAGAGGAAAACAGAATTGAAAAAGTATTGGAAAAAAGAAAGAAAGAAAGTGTAAAGAAAGAAAGAAAGAAAGAAAGATGAAAAATTAAAAGAAAATATAACAAGGAAAGAAAGTAAATAATGAAAGAACTAGAAAGAAAGAAAGAAAGAAAGAATAGAAAAAGAAAATATGACAAAGAAATAAAAGAAATAATGAAAGAACAGAAAAGAAAGAAAGAAAGAAAGAAAGAAATAATGAATGAAAAACTATATTTGAAAGTAGAGAAATAATGAAAGAACGAAAGAAAAAAATAGAAGGAAAAATACAAGAAAGAAAGAAAGAAAGAACGAAAGAAAGAAAATAAATTATAAAAACAAAATGAATGAAATAAAATGAAAGAATTTGGAAAGATAAAAGATAAAAGGATAAATGAATAAAAAATTTAAAGAAAATTATAAAAGTAACTTAAACGAAATCAAATGAAGCATTTAAAAAATTATTCTAAATGATAGAAAAGAGAAAGAATGCACAAAAGAAAGAAAAATACACTTTGTTTCTCTTTCTTCCTCTTGCACTATGGCTCGCCATAATTATTTTCTGTCTCAACGCCTTCTACTTCTACAATATTTCTCCTTCATCTTTTATTCTTTTTTATTCTTTTTTTATTCTTCTTTTCTTTTCTACATTTGAACCCCTTCCCTCTTTAGTCTTTTTAAATTTCTCATCCCTCTGGCAGCAAGGACTCTGATTGAGAGGCTTTGAGGAGCGTACAACCATCTAGTTCCCAGGTGGTAGCACCTGTTAGAGTCCAAGTTATGGGCAAATAGTTAACGACTAAAATGATTGTCAAAATACTATAAAAGTATAAAAATAGATTTTTATATTAAAAATTCCAGAAAAACATTTTTGAAAAAAAATTCACCAGCTATATATTTCTGAAGAAAAAATATTACCAGCAATACAATTTTTAAAAGAATTATCAGCAATATAATTCTGATGGAAAAATAGTACCATAAAAACAAGTAAAGAAGGAGAGATATACGCGACAAACATGTAGAAAATGATAGGGACCCAGAATCTTTTAGACGCGGCTTAGATATGGCACAAAGCGGAATGTATTGGGAAACCAATGAGGATTGAACGCACTATTCAGTTGTAATATATCCGAGTTAACCATTACACTACGTCGAGATGATGGGGATATATATATATATATAAACTTATTTTTAAATGGAACTTTTATCTGTGTGTGTGTGTGTGTGTGTGTGTGTATATATGTGTGTGTGTGTTTCCGTTACCTATAGACTCTGAAACGGCTGAACCGATTTTCTTGAAAATTTACACAGTTGTACTATAAGCGTCTGCGAGTGTTCTTAGCTAGGTTTTGTGTCGAGGTACCCCCGAAAATCGATAATCGAAAAAATCGGTTTATAGGAGTGGTTCGATTTTAATCAAATTTGATACACTCATAGACAAAGACATAAGAAACGATATTCAGAAGTTTCAAGGTTGCAGTTCTTACAATAGTGCAGAAAATCGATACTATATCAGTCAGTTAAGTGCCATACGGGATACACGCTTGGGCGATCATGTCTCGAAAGAGACATGACTGACTGGGCAGAAGATTATCCCGCAGTAGGTTGCCATTACTTTCTGCGGTAGACTGGTTGCCGACCAAAGCTATAGAACCCAGTCTGTCCTGCTATTTAACCCATAATTGGAAGGAAGAGACGGATTAATACCTTTCCCAAGGGTTTTTGTGCGAAAGTGAATACAATGGATTCAACTGGAATTCGAACTCGGCTCCCCGGTTTCTCGTTCCGAGCCGATATCCACTGTACCACAACGCACATCCATATCATCCGATACTATATATATATATATATATATATATATATATATATATATATATATATATATATATATATATATATATATATATAAGGCAAGATGTTTGTGTGTGTGTCTGTTTATCTGCCTATATGTCTGTATTGTTTTCAGCCCTTTACTTTAGTTTTTGCTTCGGGTTTGGCTCTAAGAACGTATAATTGTAGTTCTTAGTCTCAGTCATGATACCATTTACTCAGAGGACTTATTTAGCCTTCAAAATTCAGTTTACGACGAAAAAAACTTATTTGATATTTATACCAGGAAATCAAAATTTGCCTTACATCCATTCATTTTTCTTTCAGTCTACGGTTTTGCTTTAACTGGAAACAACTATTGCTTTTTAGTCTTTCATACCAACATCTAAAGAGTCTGAGCTCCATGACCATGGATTAGTTTTAAAGCTTTCATTACACCCGAGCAACGCCGGGCTATACTGCTAGTATATATATATATATATATATATATAGAGAGAGAGAGAGAGAGAGAGAGAGAGAGAGAGAGAGAGAGAAAGAATGAGGTTGAGAGCCAGTGGAATGAGATGAGCCAAAATAGAATCTGCCTATATATTATTTCATTCATATGGATTCAGCGAAGACACATGGATAAACTTTAATTTTGCTTTTTGATGCTTTTCTAGAATTGTTTTGTTTCAAATATTTTCTTCCCGCGGATGGCTGAATCCGCAGATGCAAAACCCGCGAATACAGAAGGCCGGCTGTATTGCTCTACATTTTACTCTCGGAGCTGTAGCCATAAAAATGTACTAACCCTACAGCAAATGATAGCTCAGGAAATTTGAAATTGATAAGCAGGTATCGATAAGTCAAATCTATGAACATGTTAAACCAATGAATCCCCCAGGGAATTAGAATTGTGTGTTTACGTATGACTTAAGCGGGCAGCATTCGGTGCCTAGCCTCCACGGTCACCAAACAAGATAAATGAATGACGAATAAAAAAATAAATAAATAAATAAAAGTTTAAAAATAAAAAAAAGATCGACTCAACCATGTGAAACACAAGGAAACAGTATTCAAACTTGATGGAATCTGCAGTGAGGTGAATTGGGACAAAGCAGACGACTCACATCGAAAAGGAAAATAAAATAAAGAAACTCTCAGAGAAACTCAGGGAAAATCTATTTCCGGTGGAAATCGACGCAAATCATTTATTCAAATAAAGATGGTATATAAGGTTTGGTTTTCTTTGCAATTCACTGCTGCTCGTACACCGAAATATCTCGGTTGAGAGATCAGATGGAAGCGAAAGAGAATACCCGAGTATCATAAGCAATAACCAGTTCGCTACTGATCATAACCAATAAGTCAAAGTATATGGTAAACTTATAAAATGTCATATTATTCAAATCTCGCTGAAATAAAGGACAAAATTTTTACTTTTAATCGTCTGAAGGGACATGATTTTCTCACTTGAAATCCTTTGGGGCGAACAAAGAAAAAAAGTCTCAATTATTTCAAATTATCTTCGTCGAACAAGATAAAAAGAATTTTTATTTCAAACCGTCTTGACAAAGGGAGACGATTTGTTCCCTTGAACTCGCTTGGGTTGAACAAATAGAACAGTTTTCAAATCTTTTCGGTCTAACAAGATAAAATTATTCCTTATTTCAAATTGTGTTAGACAAATAAGGGACATGTTTTTTTATACTTGAAATTATTCGAATAGAATAAAAGAAAAAGGTTAATATTATTTCACATTGTAATGATTCTAGAGAGACAAGCTCGCTAACCATTACACCACGTCGAGGTGTCCAAGATGTGTGATATGAACGTCAGGACAGCAACGTAAAAGTCTGAAACAACGCTTGTAGATTACTGAATATTAGAGAGAGTAGCATACGGTAAAAGAAACTGCCTATTGTATATCTCAGGACTCTTAACAAAATTTAAATAATTGTCTGTAATGCAATCGATCCTGACTTCACATCTCAAATTGAGTTACTTTTTCCCGACGTGGCCTCTCTCTCTCTCTCTCTCTCTCTCTCTCTCTCTCTCTCTCTCTCTATCTATCTATCTATCTATCTATCTTTTCTACAATTATATTTTCATGGCAACTGTTCTGATAGGATTTATTCCATAGTGTCTCGACTGCATTTTGTGGTGCAATAGATGTCGGCTTGGCATGAGAAATCAAAGAGACGTGTTCGAATTCCAGTTGAATTCATTGCATTTACTTACGCACAAATACCCTTAGGAAAGGTCTCAATCCATCTCTTCTCTATGGATTAGATAACAGAATAGATTGAGTTCTATAGCCTTGGTTGGCAACCAGTCTACCGTAGAAAGTAATATCAACCTACTGCAGGAAAATCATCTGCCTAGTCAGTCAGGGATCGAAAGAGATATGATCGCCCATATCACGCATGGAACTTAAATAACTGACTAAATTGGCAACTAACTCTCACCTTTTTCCTGTTGAACTAGCTAGATGCTGCCGTCACTTCTGTTTTAAATGTTCTTTTATCGCACTTTCCTGTCAAACTCCCGATTTCTTGCTTTCCTGATAATTAGAATCTTGGAAAAAATTACAAGCAACGTTAATCGCCATCTTCTGTCTTCCTAACCCACTGTATCTTAGGGGCATTTTTTCCTTGTTTGGGAAGAAAATAATTTAAAAAAAAACCTGAAGTATATGAAGATGAAAAGAACAGATAATGATTGGCTTTTGACTTGAAAAGGTTAAGATGACCGTTTTCAGGAAAGCTATTCAATCTCTTGGATGTGCGTTGTGGTGCATTGGATATCGGCTCGGAACGAGAAGTCGGGGAGCAGAGTTCGAATTCCAGCTGAATTCATTGCATTCACTTACGCGCAAATACCCTTGGGAAAGGTATTAATCCTACTATTTCTTCCAGTTATGGGTTAAATAGCAGGACAGATTGGGTTCTATAGCCTTTGTCGGCAACCAGTCTACCGCAGAAAGCAATGGCAACCTACTGCGGGATAATATTCTGCCCAGTCAGTCATGTCTCTTTCGAGACATGATCGGCCAAGCGTGTATCACGTACGGCACTTAACTGACTGATCCAATCTCTTAGTGGCACTTCCTCCTTAAAATTAGATATGGGGAAAACATGTATGATTCGAATACTTGAATGTATCCTGGCGTCTCCTAGATATAAAAGTCTGAAATGGTGGACCTAAAGAGTTGACACTTCAAAGATTTGCATGGAAACAGCGGTATAGCCACAGGATTGCGAGGTTACGGCTGCGAGGAAAGGGGTTGTAGAATGGACAATTACAAGACCGTAAAACATAACTTACAAACTATCGGGGCTTGAAAGCAAGGACTGTGCAGTTCCAGTCCAGATATAATCGTAATATTGTATTTTTAATGTCTTCTGATTCTTTTAAAAATAAGTCGTGACAGGAGTCAGATACTTGGGTTGCGGGCGGTGCAAGAAGCAGACCATTTTCCCTACATCTTTAGCGATGTCTCCTTCCCACCGGAAAAGATCAGTTAATATCAGCGATAAAGATTTAGCTTTTATGTTTAAAGAAATGAAGAATGAGAGTTTTCGTCCGTAAGCGATCTTTTTTATCACAGAAATTCGAGTTTTTTTTTTTGTTTTTTGGTTTTTTTTTTTAAGATTAATGAACGGAAGGAAATGGAAGATAAAAAAAGATAAAAAACAAAAATTAGAAGAAAAGAGAAAAACAAGTGATCAACAGCAGGGCGTAGAATTAACACTGTTTAGTCTGGGACGGTGTCACATTAATGGGTCATAATTTCAATATCGAACTCATTAGAGTTACAATATTGCCGTATGAGGAACCCCTTCTTGCTTGATACACGGTAGGCATCGGTTTATCTCGGGAAATAAAATAACGTCTTCTTTGTTCAAAATACAGTCCTTAGATAGTGAAAGTGTAGTAGACGCAGGCTTGGACGACGGTATATAGAGGTCGTAACGACTAGTTTCAAATGAGTACAGGACATTATATTTGGGGACGTCGTGGCTGCAGGAGTTGACAGTATGTTTTCAATATTGACAGCCAAACACCTGCAGGGCTCCAGTCCAGGTTTTCTACCTGGAATTTACTTCCATAGCTTTTTCCGGGTATTGGGTATGACCGTAAGCCAGTAGAAGTTTTAAATCAGAGTTTTCCTTCCCTCTATATGGACTGCCTTCCTAGGATATCGAGCTCTATCTACTTAAATCAGCTGGTTATGAGGCACCAGTTTTCCGCCCTCGCTCTTTCTCCGGCTTAGAGCTGGACATACATGAAACTTATTTGACAGGCATGACATGGAAACATTGTATCGACAGTGGAAGCATTTCGCCACTATCACACCCGGTTATGTCAACCTTTTGAACATAATGTACGTATGTAAACATTTTTATACATTACATAGACAATCGCATCTACCTCACATTAGCATGGGACAGGTTAGCCTCCCAGAGAGTAAAATACTACGCCTCCTTGGCCTTACACTCTCGGCGGACCTCAAATGGAATGACTATATTGAATCCATTGCCAAATCTGCTGCTATGAAAGTGGGCTCCCTGTGCAGGGCCCGGAAATTTTTCCCACCTGAAACTATTCTGCACATATACAAATCTACCATCCGCCCGTGTATTGAATATTGCTGCCATATCTGGTCGGGTGCCCCTGCTGCTCTCCTTGGGCTTCTTGACAAAATACAAAGGAGGATCTGTAACGTGGTTGATACTGACTTGGCAGACCGGCTGCAGCCGCTCTCACACCGGCGTGATGTAGCTTCCCTGTGCCTCTTCTACAAGTACTTTCATGGCTTCTGCTCCGATGAGCTTAGATCACTGGTGCCGCCTAAGCACGAATTTACACGAGATACTAGATTAGCAACTAGGTCCCACCCTTTTACAGTTAAACAAATAAGATGTAACCGTAAATTCTACTCCAACAGCTTCTTTTCTCGCGCTTCCCGCCTGTGGAACTCCCTTCCACAAGTCTGCTTTCCCGACAGTTACAATCTCCAGGTGTTTAAATGTAGGGTCAATAGACACCTCCTATCACACTAACTCCCAACTATTCTCACAACACTCTCATCTACCCAACCCTCATTCTCGGTATCCTCACCCGCCTATCACCCACCCTCTGTTATTTCCTATATTTAATCAGCCTTTCTCCACTCTACGTAGCCCCCTGCACAGTGACATGCCTTGCTCGGGGTGAAACGCTTATAAAAAAAAAAAAACATATTTTAGAAGCTCACAAAATAACGTTTTTCTTTTCATATATGAAAAATATATGAAAAAATATGAAAAATATTGGATTTTGCGGGGCGGGGTGATTTTTTCCTATGTTCTAATTTTTTTCCGTATGTCTTAATGTAAGATAACGCTTATATATATATATATACACTAAAATAGCTTTTGAGATATTAAGCTATTGCTTTTCTTATGTCTTAATGTAAGATCCTCAATAGTAGTTACATCAATATATATATTGCCGTCATTTTATAAGGCACATCGATATAAATATTTTGCCGTCGTTTTTGACGGCCCGGGCCCACTCGTATATAATCAGAAGCTGTATAAACAAATAGACGTGAAAACAATGTAAATTATAAAATAGTTAATAAATAAACAAGCAAAATATGAAAATATCTGTGAATTTTAGCAACAGATAGCAGTTACAAATGATGAAAATATGAATCTGGATGTGATCCATGTTTTCATTTTTATTTGGTTTCTGTATCCCTAATTTGTAATTTGCAAAATAGGCTGTTTCTTTTGCTGACAATCATGCATTTCGTCTTTCTACGGTTGATATTTACTCCTTTCCTCTCTCTTTCTTTCACTATTTTTTGTGGGTGCTCATGTAGTTTTCTTTTCCGTATCTGCTATCAACACTGTGTCATTTTCATATCTTGTGTTATTAATGTTGCGGTCGTCAATGATAACCAAGTCTTTTACCAACTCTTAAATGCTCCGACCGGGTGTTTTTGGTCATATCTTAGCTTATCTTAGCTTAAAGATACGACACTTTTATTAGTATATGACCTGTTCAAAGCACCGCTGTCACTTACGCAATCCCAATGCGTTCTTCCGTGTAGGTACTTTCGAGTATGTCAACCACAAAGTGGACAACTTGATCTCTTACTTCTTTAATTTTTGTAATTTTCCCTACCATGTCTTCGTGACTCTGCATATTAACTTGCCTCGCATTCACGATATTTTTATCCCAAGGTACCGCAAAGTTTGTCAAGAGACATTCATGACTCCTGTTGTGTACAGGTGTGTTGTCAGAGCAAGTGCTCTCATACATATGTATATATTGTAGCAGTGACTTACCTCGGCGACCTAAACGGGCCAGAGTCGGGTGTATGTTATGTAAGGGAGTGTGGCGACGGCGAATTGGCGAGCGTTGGTCAGATGGAGAATCGGACAGCACTTCGTGGTAAACAGAATTGGTGTCACTTGTGGCCGTTTATATTTACTGTGCGGAGCGTGCATTGGCTGAGTGGTAGTCAGGTCGAGTGGATAAAAACGTAGTATGCTCATTTTGAGGGAGGGAGGGTCGTTGATATTCGAGCTGTCGTTCGCGTGAGAATAGCGTTTCGAAGATTAAGACAAGACGTGTGAATTTGGTTTGCCTGTTTGAAATACTTTCCTGCGGTTGATTTCTACCAATACATATATTTTTTTTTTTTTGCAAAACAAAAGATATATATATATATTCGTTATCCACATACAAGCCTGTTTCGCAGCTCATCAGTGTGGATAGACATCCACTTGATTCTGGCTGGGATCGAAACTCAATCGATTTGGTGTCAGTCAGAGTCGCTAACCGCTAAGGCATAGGCGTAAAGAATCAGAACAGGAAAATTTTAGCGTGTTGTATGTAAGCGGTGTATACGCATACCATTTATTGAAAGAACTAAATTAATTCCTGAAAGATTAATGTATAAATTGCGGAAGTGGTAACTGTTTTTTTTTAATTTTCCTCTCTAAAGAGCTCAATCGTAATGAGAGCATAATACAAATATATATATATATATATATATATATATATATATATATATATATATATATATGATAGAAAGTTGGTTCTTTTTGCAGTGCTAGACAATTTTTTCTCAGCAGAAACATAGGAAAAGTGTCTTTCTTCATTTATTCTATCATCTTCTCAGATTCCAATACGTATATTCATATATGTATATATTTTTAATATAATATATTCATATATTCATATAATATAATATAACATATAATACAATATATATAAATATTCATTTATTTTTTTAATATAATATGTTCCTATATATATATTTTAACTCGATTTCTGGAAAAAAAAGGTTTCATTTTAATCTCGGTCTCTGAGAAGGTTTAATAAAAGTCAAACATGTAAGATTGAGACACGTTTCTGCCTGATGATTGCCATCACATGAAACTCTAAGTAGCGGTGTTGATATATATATGTTTTTAATATATATATATATATATATATATATATATATATATATATATGTGTGTGTGTGTGTGTGTGTGTGTGTTAAAAACACAAATAGTTAAATTTAAACGTTAAATCTCTTCCGTCACTTTTCGTTGGCCATAAAATTTTTTACACTGACTTGCGAAATTTGATTTTGTCTTTATACTTCAAAATTGTTTCCAGTGGTTTTGATTCAATCCTACTCTACAGGTCATCTAGTTCTTTTTGTTGTTTTTGCAATACTATTTTTTGCAATCGTTTGCGATTTTTTTTCTTTTTGATCACCTTTAAATTGTGTGTCTGTGTGTGCGTCTTAGGTTTTTCATGTTGTTTTGTTGAGGGAAGGTTTGTATTTTTTATAAATATTTCTTCCTGCATCATAAGTTTGTCATAATCTGCATTTTGGTATTTAGGCATTACTCTGAATTTACCTCCACTCTATCTGTATAAATACTGGGCAATGTACAATTTCCTGTTTTTGGCTAATTTAATGTTACTTCTCTGAAGTGCTACCACAAAAGCAGAAAGGTCAATTAATATTTTCAAACAGATTTTTCCTTATTCAAAGTACATCGTAACAAAATTTCTCGTACATTTTCTCGTAAACCGGTATATATACTGTTTAATTAAAAACAGAATGTCAACTCAAATACGGGTATCGATTAGAAATAATTTATTTGTTTATAAATTAAATATGTTGGTTCTTAATTCGATTTCGTCAATCTCCAGAATATTCCGTAACATTGACTGTTTACATTTGATTTCATTAAATCGGAGGTTGTGTATATAAGACCTGATTTAACTTCAATCAGAAGTATATATATATATATATATATATATATATATATATATATATGGTTACGGTCATATCACGTTGAATACACCGCTTTTCGCTCGGTCACCGAAGTTAAGCAACGTTGAGCCTGGTCAGTACTTAGATGCTGTAAGCGTTTATTGACGGATGTGCGTTGTGGTGCAGTGGATGTCGACTTGGAAAAGGAAATCGGTGAGCCGAGTTTCAATTCCAGACGAACACCCTGCATACACTTACGCACTGGTACCCTTGGGAAAGGTATTAATTCGTCCCTTCCCTCCAGTTATGGGTTAAATATCTGAGGTCTGCTGTTTATGCGATCCGTGGCAAACTTCTGAACCGATTGTTTGTTATCAGCAGTTCCAAAAAGTGTGAAGAGGTCTACACAAGCCTTCACCACTCAAAACAATTCTTTGTATGGCAGTCTGTGTTATACGTCGAAATCGACGGGAGAGTCAATAACCATATATGTATATATATTAATCATTTGTGACCGAACGGTCTAAGACGCATCACAAAGATTGATGGCTTCTCTCATGTTGTTAGGGGTCCTAGGTTCGAATCCTACTGAAAGACACACATCTTCGTCACAACATATATCATAAATAATGAGGCCGGGAGAAATATGTGTATCAAAATGTACAGTTTAATTAAAAACAGAACATCTACTCAAATAAGAGTATCAAAAAACTGTTGAGACAAATAAATTAACTATATATATATATATATATATATATATATATATATATATATATATAATCTAAAATCTGTAAAACATAGAGGATAATACCGAAAATTTATCTGATGAAATATTAAATAGATAAAATAGGGAACTCAATGGATATTATCCAGAACAATATGATGTACAGAAAAAAAAAAACTCAACACATATTAAAAGCGATTATAAATTCTTATTTATTTCGACAAGTAATTAAAAACCCGTCTCGTCAGTCCGCGAAAAATCAAATGGTTTAATTTAATTCAGAAAATTATAAATGAAAAAGACAGTGGTAAGCTCAGAGAAGAAATTCACTACTATTGAGGCTACGTGAAGGGTTGAGAAGTATAAAGCTTTGTATTAAAATGTACCTATCCGACCGGAAATGTCACCAAATTTAAAAAGACACATCCACTAAAACACACATATACATAAATCATAAAAGAAAAATAAGCCAATTCTTGAAAACAACACAAATAAATAGAAATTACCACACACAAACAAATGCACACAGACATACATTTAAGAATACCCATATACACGCAATATACACGTAATATACACAAAACCTAACCCTATCATATATATATATATATATATATATATATATATATATATATCTTGTGAAGAAAACTCAACACATAATTACACGGTTATAAATTCAGAATTTATTTCAGCAATAAAAAATAAATTATTACAATTGCCTCATTTAGACTGTTGTTGAATAAATAAATGTAAATTTCAGACAGGTTATTTTGAAAAAAATGATGTTTATAGCATAGAGATTGTTAAATCGGAAATAAATTGAGGAAAATTACATCAAATCACACTCACAAAACAATACAAAGAAAGGAATATATATATATATATATATATATATATAAACAAGCGTCCGCAGCACAACCGGTCATCTCCATCAATGACAATGAGCTGGATGTGGTCCATCAGTTTACTTACCTTGGCACTCCCATCACTGCCAACCTCTCCCTGGACATAGAGCTCGACAAGAGAACTGGAAAGGCAGCTACATCCTTTGCGCGCCTCACAACACGTGTTTGAACGAACTCTAAGTTGACAGTGAAAACAAAGATGGCAGTGTACAACGATGTGTCATCAGTACATTGCCAGGCAAGAGAGGCGTTTGAACAGCTTCCACGTGAGAAGTATCCAAAGTAAATTGGGAATCTCATGGCAAGATGCCCAACACTGAGGTCCTGTCTTGAGCCGGTCTGTCTACTATGTTCACACTCTTTAAACAGCGCAGACTCTGCTGGTTAGGCCATGTCTATCGCATGCCAGACGGTCGCATTGCAAAAGACCTCCTGTATGAAGCGCTGGCCTCTGGAAGAAGACCCACTGGGCGGCTACAACTGCGGTATCGTGAATCATAAAACGCGATATGATACCTGTGGGCATCAATACGGTGTCATAGGAGAGCTTAGCAGTTAACCCGTTAAAATGGAGAGGAACCCTGGCCCAACAACTTAAATCAAGGGAGGATCAACTAACACAAGTCGCCATGGAGAAGCGGGTTCGCAGGAATCAAAATGACAACTCCGACAGACCAGAAACAAAACATAAATGCATCAAAGACATACATTTAAGATTTCTACAGTAACAGACGCCGATGTTCCAGCCAAACAGACAACTAAGATGCTAACCATGGTCAAACCGGACATACGGCGGCTTGCTATATATATATATATATATATATATATATATATATATATATATATATTGTTAAATATAACAAACAATGAATGTGTATTATGTTTTATCATGAGCTGTTCTAAACATCGTATTTTGGCTTTAATTAACATAAGGACATCCACCAACAAAGATGATTTTATCTTGTGTTGACATAAAGCATTGCTACGCAACGATAATAGTCACCGAATAGCAGACGCAGTTCGTAAATTTGTATTTCTATGACGTTACACCGCATGTGAGACTGAAATATTAACAAAACCATATATCTAAATGCAATGTAATGTGTTATGACCAGATTAAAATGTGATTTTATTAAGTGTGGGTTGCTTTGATTTATTGCAGATGGCTTTCAATATCTGAAGGTTCTTGTACTGCGTGTATATATGTTAAAAAACAGAACACACACCACTTACTTGTTACCGAGGTTTTGCCCACTAATGTCTCATCAGGCAAGCAGAAATGTGCGTATTCCAGGCCCAGTTTCCGGTTGCTGGATATATAAGCAAGCGCCTTGAACATGCAGACTTCTGCTTGCCTGATGAGACCTGAGTGGTCGAAACCTGAGAAGCAAGTAACTGATTTGTATTCTGTTCTTTAGCATATCGTTAGCTCTGCATATTCAGCTCATTTGTGTTGGGTGTGCATTGAGCACTTTTTCAAACTCCCGTATGCTAGTCCAACCAGCCGTTATTTGGCTATATATATATATATATATATATATGTGTGTGTGTGTGTGTGTGTGTATTGCACAAACTTTTGGCAAATCACACTCAACCTGCGAGAGAGTGTGGTATACGTGTGGACAATATAAGAATGTGGGAATCTTTGCGTCACACAGTACACGAGTCGCGTCTTACAGGAGAATGTACGCTCACGCATGCGTAGTAAGATCCGTTTTTAATGATAACCATTTTGTTTTAACTCAACGCAAACTGGTTTCCACAAATTCAAAATGGCAGGATGTTTTCTGAATAAACATCCGGCACGAGTACCGGTTGGATCATATACTATAAACTGTGACCTTTTTACTTATTTTTATCGTTTTACCTTTATGTACAAAAGAGAGTGCCTGTCTGGATTCAATGAACGTAAATATTTTTTTTTATACATTCTATTATTTTTTATTGAATGCCAACAGGATATGGAGGCAGCGTGATAATCATTTGCGGGAAAAAACTAATCGGCAAGCCATGTTCAATTCCACCGAGAGACAATTTCTGACGAGGGTAAACTAGGATCTTTGGGCAACTGATTTCGGAGAAGGGCGTAGGCTATCCATTTTAGTTGTTACAGCTGTTGAAAATTCTCAGGTAATGTGGTTTCAGTTCATATTCATAAAGTTTGATCCCCACAAAGACCTACGTGCTTCATTCGCACAGACTCATTTCAACCATTGATATAAGAAAGCAGTTTTATATGGTTGACAGTTTAGATATTTCTGAATGTATAGAATGTAAAATGGCTGAGTATTGCAGCAAAAAGCCACAAAATTACTTTTAAAAAAATTGATGACATTACTTCTTCTAAGACATTTCAATAACTAATAGTTTATTTTTAATTGATATAATATTCAATTCTCATTACTATTTTTTTTCATAAATTTCAAGAGTTTTGGTATAATGTGAAAACAACAAAAAAGATTCACCATCAAAAGCTAATTTCATGAGATAATCTAAAATTAAATATAGTTTTTCTTTTTCTTACCACCAACATCTAATTCGACTGATCTTCTGAAAAGGAGATAACTACATGGTATCTGAAAGGGGCATCGCACATGGAAGGAGAATGATATACCTCAGTGATTGAAATAAAGGATTTGGTTCGGAAATCTTAGTACCTGAAGAAAACCGGAGCGTACAACTGCCGAAACGTCCTGAACATGGCAAGAGGACAGAAAGTCTGAAAAATGTAAATAATGAGCTACTGAATTTTGAAAGATACACTTTAATATAAACAAATATCACTAATTCAACACCAAAGACTGTTCACTTCACCTCATGGTCTGTATTGAAGTTCTTTGTTTCTTGAACAATTATAGATTTGCTCCATCGATTGGCTGCGGAGATTTTGGTGTCATGAAAGACCGGTGGGGGTTCACAAAATTATTTCCAATGCATTTTTATAGTAAAATCACTTCCAATGATTTTTTTTACATAGTAAAAGCATTTCCAATGGATTTTATAGTAAAATCACATCCAATGCATTTTTATTGTAAAATCATTTCCAATGCATTTTGTAGTCAAATCACATCCAATACCTTTTTATAGTAAAACCATTTCCAATGCATTTTTATAGTAAAAATCATTTCTAATACATTTTTATAATAAAAGCATTTCCAATGCATTTTTGTAGTAAAAATCACTTCCAATTCCTTTTTATAGTAAAATCATTTCCAATGCATTTTTATAGTAAAATTACTTCCAATGCATATTTATAGTAAAATCATTTTCAATGCATTTTTATAGTAAAAATCATTTCTAATACATTTGTATATTAAAAGCATTGCCAATGCATTTTTATTGTAAAATCACTTCCAGTACATTTTATATTAGGTTGTTACAAAAATAATGGCGGTTCGGAGTTTTGTATTTTGAAAAGCCATTTTAACATAGTATTCATGGTACATATTAATTGAGTTTTGATATACGTAGTAATTAATGTCTGCTTTTTAATAATTTCTTTTCTAATCTTCTCACTGTTTTTTCAATTGGAGTAGATAGACTAAACTATCGCCCGGTTCACACTCCACCCACGTCTATTGAACAGGTGAAGAGGCTTATCCCTTGTTTCCTGTTTAGGATGCGGTTTCCGGTTTTTCTTTTCTTTTCTAATCTTCTCACTGTTTTTTCAATTGGAGTAGATAGACTAAACTATCGCCCGGTTCACGCTCCACCCACGTCTATTGAACAGGTGAAGAGGCTCATCCCTTGTTTCCTGTTTAGGATGCGGTTTCCTGTTTTTCTCTTTTCTAATCTTCTCACTCTTATGTAGCCCCCTGCACATCAGTGGCGTTACCGCCTTGCTTGGGGTGATATGATTAAAAAAAAAAAAAATGATTAACTTATTTTCAGACAGAAATATTCTTGAAGCATAAAAGCCGTTAACTATGAATCTGACAAAACATGATCTTCGTTTACTTTTCTTGCATGAGTTCAAACTTGGGCACAGTGCTACCAAAAACTCTGATTATATCAACAGAGCATGGTGAGATGGGCCGACAAGTGATCGAACAGTACGAAGATCGTTTCAGAAATTCCCTACTGGTGATGAGGGCCCTGAAGATGAGGAAGGTAGAAGACGTTCATGCAGACGTTGACAACGAACAAGCAGTTGTTGAGCAAAATCCAAGTCAAAGTGTCAGGGAAATATCTCAGACACTCGGTGTTAGCAACATTCTCCGCCGTTTGCAGAGTATTGGCAAGGTAAAAAAGATAAATTGGTTTCTCATGATCTTAATGAAAATCAAAAACTGAGGTC
The DNA here is from genome assembly GCA_037127315.1 of Ascarosepion bandense. NCBI lineage: Eukaryota > Metazoa > Mollusca > Cephalopoda > Sepiida > Sepiidae > Ascarosepion > Ascarosepion bandense. The sequence goes on from JBBBDQ010001954.1 coordinate 1,057,340, forward strand.
TTTTGAAGTGTGCCCGATGCTCTTTCTGCGTAACATCAATGATCCATTTCTTGACCGAATAGTCACTTTTGATGAAAAGTGGATGCTTTATGATAACCGTAAACAATCAGTGCATTTTTTTTTATCGTGATGAGTCCCCAAAACATTTCCCAAAGCCAAAG
>JBBBDQ010001954.1:1062500-1262500 GCA_037127315.1 Ascarosepion bandense
TGTTGAATAAATTTAGATCGCTTAGAGACGAGAAATTAAGAGAAAGGTAATATACCGGAATAATTTAAGGAGACATGCACATTCACTCTCTCTCTCTCTCTCTCTCTCTCTCTCTCTCTCTCTCTCTCTCTCTCTCTCTTACTCAATATATATATATATATATATATATACGTGCGTGTTTTGTTTTTCCTTAGAATACAATTTTAGCAAATTTCAATCGGTTCGCATTGAAGCAATCGAGGATTGGCACTTAAGAAATAAATAGGAAAGTCTAAAGCCAGAGAGGGTTTCACGGGGATTGATTGATAGAAAATGAGAAAATGCAATGGAGAGAAAGATATGAATGGCCGGACACTGAGAAGGGAATAGCAGGTGGGAATCGGAGTGGGAGGAACAGATAGACATAAACATATGTACACACTGTGATAGATAGATAGATAGATAGATAGATAGATAGATAGATAGATAGATAGATAGATAGATAGATATGAACAGACTGTGATAGATAGATAGATAGATAGATAGATAGATAGATAGATAGATAGATAGATAGATATGAACAGACTGTGATAGTGATAGATAGATAGATAGATAGATAGATAGATAGATAGATAGATAGATATGAACAGACTGTGATAGATAGATAGATAGATAGATAGATAGATAGATAGATAGATAGATAGATATGAACAGACAGTGATAGATAGATAGATAGATAGATAGATAGATAGATAGATAGATAGATAGATAGATGTTGACAAGGATAATGACTAGATTGACACTGATATGAAATTATATCTTATCACTAATTTTATCAAAGGAATTTCTGCCAATTTAAACAGGATGTACACATTTATAAACAACCTTCACCTATATACAATATTTGCCGATTTCTGAGGCCGTCGTGTTTTTATCACGGCATCCACTTTCTTGTATTTATCGATGTAAGGAGTTTTTAAAAAAGCGAAATGAAATGACGCAACCTCGGTGTAGATGAACAGCAAAATTATTATCAAAGAGCAACGCTTTTACGAGAAATGAACGACTTTGGTTTCTGTCTCTTTGAAAGTGAGCGAAAACGTTGCAGACAACAAAAAATTGGTTTAGAATCCGATGTTTTTCGGGCTCAAGCTGATAGGAAGAGGGCTTGATAGATAGATAGATATGAACAGACGGAGATAGATAGATAGATAGATAGATATAAACAGACGGAGATAGATAGATAGATAGATATGAACAGACTGAGATAGATAGATAGATAATGAACAAAGTGATAAATAATAAACTTACATAGATAGATAGATATGAAAAACGGAAATATATATATATAGTCATCTGCAGACAGATCTGTTTCGCTGTATCACAGCTCATCACAGTTAGACTCCGATTGCTTTTTACCCAGGATTGAAACCCGGCCGACGTGGCGTCAGTCGGCGGTTTTACCACTGGACCATGGGAGATTATGCACCAAGTACCATAAAAGCATAAACTTAGATAGATAGATAGATAGATAGATAGATAGATAGATAGATAGATAGATAGATATCAATGCACTGTACTCTCTCTCTCTCTCTTCCAGGCGCATTACGGTCTTCCTTGACTATACGTGTTTGTAAACTGCCGGCACATTTGGGCACTTCTAATCTTCAATATTTACGTCGTTACTTCATCTAAATTTCATTTCAAAAACAAATAAGAGAAACAATTGATATTTAAGAAACTCAGTCAGTTAAGTGCCATACGTGATACACGCTTAGGCGATCATGTCTCGAGAGAGACATGACTGACTGGGCAGTAGGTTGCCATTACTTTCTCCGGTAGACTGGTTGCCAGCCAAGGCTATAGAATCTGTCCTGTTATTTAACCCATAACTGGAGGGAAGAGACGGATTAATACCTTTCACAAGGGTATTTGCGCGTAAGTGTAATGCAAAGAATTTCAACTGGAATTCGAACTCGGCTCCCCGATTTCTCGTTCTGAGCCGAATTCTTTGCATTTAAGAGACTAACTTCCTTGAATTTAGGAGAGTAAATATGTTATATCCCCAATGCTTCTACGTACATTCCTTGCATATAAGTGTGTTAAATAGACTGCTGTTTTTCACTGTTTAAAACGCATGTACGTTTTTAGCAATAAGTAATTTGTTTTTCACGTACATTCCTTGCATATAAGTGTGTTAAATAGACTGCTGTTTTTCACTGTTTAAAACGCATGTACGTTTTTAGCAATAAGTAATTTGTTTTTCACGTACATTCCTTGCATATAAGTGTGTTAAATAGACTGCTGTTTTTCACTGTTTAAAACGCATGTACGTTTTTAGCAATAAGTAATTTGTTTTTCACTTACATTCCTTGCATATAAGTGTGTTAAATAGACTGCTGTTTTTCACTGTTTAAAACGCATGTACGTTTTTAGCAATAAGTAATTTGTTTTTCACGTACATTCCTTGCATATAAATGTGTTAAATAGACTGCTGTTTTTCACTGTTTAAAACGCATGTACGTTTTTAGCAATAAGTAATTTGTTTTTCACGTACATTCCTTGCATATAAGTGTGTTAAATAGACTGCTGTTTTTCACTGTTTAAAACGCATGTACGTTTTTAGCAATAAGTAATTTGTTTTTCACGTACATTCCTTGCATATAAGTGTGTTAAATAGACTGCTGTTTTTCACTGTTTAAAACGCATGTACGTTTTTAGCAATAAGTAATTTGTTTTTCACGTACATTCCTTGCATATAAGTGTGTTAAATAGACTGCTGTTTTTCACTGTTTAAAACGCATGTACGTTTTTAGCAATAAGTAATTTGTTTTAAATATTTCACCCCAAGAAAGGCGGTACCGCCACTGATGTGCAGGGAGCTACATAAGAGAATATAAATTTTTAGGCAGGAGGAGAGTGAAGAGAAAGACGAACCAGTTACAGGGGGTGACAGAGAAAGGGCAAGAGAAGGATGTGAACACAGGAGGGAAGACAGTTGCAAAGGTAGAGAGAAAGGAAAAAAACAAGATACACGGACTGATGTAGAAAGGACTGGAGTCAAATAAATATATAAATAAAGCAAGATTATTGCAAAACCTAAAAAAAATAATTATTGGAATCTATAATCAGTACCATATTATTATAGCAACCTATAAATAAAACCAGGTTATTATATAAACATTATTAATACCAAATAATTATAGAACCTACAATTCATACCGGATAGTGATGGATTAAAAATATTTTAATCACTTAAATTAATAAGATAAATTTAACCAAGAAAATATTGGTATTTGTCTATATTTCTGGGATGAGGCAGTATTTATAGTATTTACATTATTCGGACTAATGTCCTCATCTTTGTTGGCATTTGTACGACGTTTCGGCCGTTGTACGCTCTGGCCGCATTCAGGTGCTAGGAAGTTCGAACCTAACCCTTTATTACAATCAGTGGGATATATAAACGTTATTCCTTGCATAGAGCTTCTTCTGGTAGTCATGAGTTATCTCTCTCTAGCCCCGTAAGTTACTTGTTCACCACTGACTTGACCCAAAGAGTTGTGAGTTCAATACCAGGTTAAAACAGTAGTGAACAAGTAACTTCAAACGTTAGAGGGAGATAACTCATGACTACCAGAAGAGGCACTACTACGCAAGAAATGAAGTTCCTATACCCCATTGATTGGTTCGAAATTCCTAGCACCTGAATGCGGCCAAAGCGTACAACGGCCGAAACGTCGTACAAATGGCAACAAAAATGAGTACAATAGTCCGAATAATATACATACTGTAAGAAAATATTGATATTCTTTTGCAAATTGTGTAATTACATATTTCATTCCGTATTTCATAAAAAAGAACCAATCGAAATTCATGGATCCACAAATTTTAATGGATTTCAAACATAACTTGAGAAATTTCCACACAGACGTTCTGAATATCTCTCCTAATTGTTCATGGAACTGAAATAGGCATTCAATCATTTCAGGAAAAATTTCTAATTAATTTACCCCAAGAAAGGCAATAATTTCACTAAGACGCAAGGATTTCTTCTTTATGTGCTCTGTTCCCTCAGGACGTAGGCGATCATAGGTCTCCACAATTTCCTGTCCATTCTGGCTCTTCATAAACTTTCTTTTTTCGTTTTTTCTTCTAAATCCTATTCCGGCAATCATTTGCTCGAGCTCACTAAATATGTTATACGTTGTTTTCCTCTGTCGTTCTTGCCATCTATCTGTCCTGTGGGCATGGTTCTCCACAACTTCCTATTCTTTGTAGCTCTTTATAAACGTTCCCTTTCCGCTATTTCTCGTGATCCCTGTAAAGCCATCCCTTTACTCAACCTCACTAAGTATGATATGCCTTGATTTCCTGTCTCGTTCTAGGCCTCTATATGTTCCCTTAATATGGCTCCCCACAATTTCCTGTTCTTTGTAACTCATCATAAACTTTCTCTTTCCACTATTTCTCCTGAGCCCTGTTCCGCTATCCATTTACTCAAGATCACTAAGTATGATATGCCTTGATTTCCTCTCTCGTTCTTGGCCTGTATATTTCCCCTAATTATGGCTCTCCACAACTTCCTGTTCTTTATAGCTCTTCATAAACTTACTCTTTCCGCTATTTCTTCTAAGCCCTGTTCCGCCAGCCATTTACTCAAGCTCATTATGTATGTTATGCGTTGTTTTCCTTTCTCGTTCTTGCTTTCTATCTGTCCTGTGAGTATGGCTCTCCACAACTTCCTGTTCTTTGTAGATCTTCATAAACGTTCCCTGTCCCGTTATTCATTTACTAAGGCTCACTAAGTATGTTACGCCTTTATTTCCTCTGTCCCTCTAACTTTCCCGTGAGTATCAGATTCGCAAGCCCTTCGTCCTCATTATTTGTTCGAGAAACCTTAAGTACCTCTTTCTGATAATAATTATAAATTTTCTTTCTGTTTCCTTTTCTCTAACCAATCGTCTTCGCTCAAACTTTCGGTCCATGGTTGCTCAAGTCTTTTCTTTCTCTATGAGGAGACTGTCCAGCATTCACCGCCATGTAGAAGCACATATATCACTCAACAGTTTAGTAATCATTTTCTTGTTGCCTTTTTCTTCTATTTCTTAGTACTCTGGTCAGCTTTTCAGATATTTCTGTGCCTATCCCAATACACCTTCGGATTTCAGTGTCACACGTTCCATCCTCTATTAAGACTTCTTTTTCTATGTGTCCTGTTCCTTCAGGACTTAGGCGATCATAGTTCTCTGCGTTTCCCTATCCCTGGTGGCTCTTAGTATGTTTGCTACTGTTACACTTCGCAACCCCTGTTCCGTCATCCAACTGATTAGGCCCTGCAAATATGTTATCCACTGCCTTCCTCTGTCTCTTTTTCCTTCTATCTAGCCTGTCAGTATCAGGTTCTTCAAGGCCCCCTTCGTCATTGCATGTCCCAGGAACTTCAGTTGTCTCTTCCTAATGCTCAGTATTAATTTCCTTTTCGTTGCCATTCTTTCCAATACCTCATCGTTGCTTGCATGCTCAGTCCACGATATCCGCAACATCCTTCTGTAGAACCACATTTCCACTGCTTCAAGTTTTGTCCTCATTTTCGATGATATTGTCCAGCATTCACTGCCGTATTGAAGAACTGACATCACATTGCAATCCAGCACTCTTTTCTTTGTTTCTAGTGACATTTTCCTGTGTGTTAGTACTTTGCCCAGCTTCTGGAACGCGTCCTTTTCCATGCCAATTCACCTTCGGATCTCTGTGTCACACTTTCCATCTCCTTTTAGAACACTTCCTCTTCTCGGATATTTAAATATCCGCACTTGTTCGACTTTGACACCTACTGAATTGCAATTCGCACTTTGGGTTCATCTTTTTACTAACAACCAAGCATTCTGTCTTCTTGCAGTTGATGTTTAGTCCTTTCTTTTCGATTTCTTTTACTGCCTTTTCTCTGTGTTTTTGTAGCTTTATTTCTGTGTTTGTTATGAACATTGTGTTATCCGCATATCTTACTCTTCGTAAGTATGTTATGCGTGGTTTACCTCTGCCTCTTTTCCCTTTATCTGTCGCGTGTGTATCAGATTTTCCAAGCGCTCTTTCCTCATTATATACCCAAGAAACCTTAACAGTCTCTTTCTTATGTTTAATATAAGTTTCCTTTTTGTCTCCATGTTCTTCAAAACTGTTGTTGCTCGCATGTTCAGTTCACAGTATACTCAGCATCCTTCTGTAGAACCACATTTCTGTTGATTCAAGTCTCTTCATCCTTGAGGAGATCACCCAGAACTCATTTCCTACAGGAGAACAGATATCCCGTAACAATTTATGACTCTTTTTCATTGTTTCTAACAAAGTTTTCTATTTCTTAATACTCAGTTTAGCTTTTGGAATGCATCTTTGGTTATTCCAATTCATCTTCGGATTTCAGTGTCACACTTTCCACCCTCTGTTAAAATATTTCCTAGGTATTTAAATTTTTGTACTTGGTTGGTTTAGGTATCTTCAGTTTGTAATGTGCTTTTTGGGCTCGTCCTTTTGCTGACAATCATGCATTCTGTCTTCTTGTAGTTGATGCTTAGTCCTTTCTTCTCGCTTTCCTTTATTACCTTCTGTAAGAGTTTTTGTAATTTCCTCACTATGTCTGCCATCAATACTGTGTCCGTCACTGACTACTCAAAATTTGATTTTAAAAAGTATGTTAAAGCTCTGCTATTCAATATGCGATGTACTCTCCGAGAAATCGGAGAGCCGAGTTCAAATTTCAGTTGAAACTATTCCATTCACTTTCCTGAAAATACCCTTAGAAAAGGTATTAAGCCATCTCCTTTCCCTCCTGCTATGGATTAAATAGCAAGACGAATTGGGTTTTATAATTGGCTTAGCAACCAGTCTACCGCAGAAAGTAATGGTAACTTACTACCGTAAAATCTTTTGCGTATATCACGTATGGTACTTAACTGACAGACTGAATATAATAGTTGGAAAAATAATTAAAGCTTCTACTGGACAAAAGTGGCGGATGAGTTTTCTATTGTCATTAAGTAATAAACTGGTCCCCCTAGAATTAGTACAAATTAATATAATCGGAAACAAATACAATTAAAGCTTCAGTTGGACCTAAAGTGGGAAATATGAGATTGAGACCACCAATAATGAATCCTGGTAGAACTTCTAATTCATTAAGAATCACCTCGCTGTATAGGCTGAATAAGTCCGGTGAGAAGACACATCCTTTCTATTTTCGTATATCTGCTGATTTCATATATTTGCAAACAGTTTTACTGCCAGTATAGAATCTTGATCATCCCAATATCATTTCTTGATTATCCTAATATCATTTTCATAGTGTGAAAAAATAAGAGAAAAATAAAAATAATTTAAAGAACAGGAGTTTATAAAACAGTTGATTACGATCGATATTGTATTTAAAGTTTTGAATGTCAAAGGTGACTGGGAAGAAAAAGGCTAGAAGAAATTTTTAGAAAAGTGAGAGAAGAAACACTTAACACAGAACTCATGGCTACGTCTATCCATTTCACCTGCATAATTTCAACCAACCTAGTACTGCGCTGAAATGCATAAATTCGAAATACCATAGAGGAAAGTTCATTTGAACAATTGCCATGAAAGTCTTTATAGAAAAACCACAGGAAAGCTACGTTACGGCAGTGGGAAAGAGACTGAAGCCGAGATGACAGGTCAAGAATAAAAACATTGCAGATTCTTCTTTGAATTGTATACTGTGTCTGTAAAATACTATCAAAGATAGAGAAAAACAAAAGAAAACGAATCAAGAAGACAGGCGATAACGATTGAAATTGCATAGATTAAAGTTGACTGGGAAGCAAGAAGCTGGAAGGGAGTTGCACACGTGAGAGAAGAAACTGTTAGCATAGGACTTATAATAATATGAGAAGAAAACATAATTAAGGAGAGAGAACAATAAAAGAACATGAATTAGCAAGATAAAAGATAACGATTGACACTGCATTAAAATTTTACATGATCAAAGTTGACTGGAAAGCAAAACACCTGAAGAGAATTCCTTAAGCCCGAAGTACGAATGAAGCAAATTTTAACATAAACATTATGGTTACAAAACTGTAGAATAATGAAACCTAATTATCAACGTAGTACTGCACTTAAATACTATTTTTTAAAGATGTTTTATAAATCACTTGGTATTAACACAATCAATATTAATTCCCCCAAATTACATACATTTTTCAACGAAAACAATTACAGCGGAATTATTTCATAAAAAGGAAAAAAAAGCAGACACACACACACACACACACACACACTAAAACTAACCAGATATTTAACATCTCTTTATGACCAAAAATGTTTTCGAAGAGGCAGAAGTTAAATTAATTCCATTAAAAGTAAATTAATTCCATTAAAAGTAAATTAATTCCATTAAAAGTAAATTAACCCCATTAAAAGTAAATAGACACTATTAAAACAATTCATTTCATTACAGAAATGTCTCTTCGTATTTGAATATATAGTGTTTGCGCGTCAGTGAATATAATGAACCCAACGGGAATTGGAACTGTGCTCTCCGATTAACAATTTCGAGCCATTCCCCAAGATACATCCAAACTTATAGAACCTCATCTAGGTACTGATCAGGTTTGACATTGCTTAACATCGGTGATTGTACAAGAACCGGTGTTTGAATATGTTGTGGCCGTAAGATGAAGAGGAAACCTGAGGTAACAGAGACATAGTCAATCGATGGTTTATATAGTAACTATACTGAGGGGACTTTAGTTATATTTGAAGTATGTGCCTCGCTCCGGCCATACAAGGCTTGGGATTCAGAGTTATTAACCATATCAAGAGAGTCCAGGCTGCTTTGCTATTGCATTCACTTTCGTATGACTACCCTTTGTAAGGTTTTGAGCCAACCGCTTCTCTCCCCAAATATGTACAACAATCCGCCTCTCCCTCCTCTAAAACTTAAACGTAACACATTACGGATTTTACTTCTGACTTGTTTCACTGGGTTTCCCTTCTATGGTTATCAAAATAGTATCTACGCAAAACGTGATAGGGTTTTCATGAATTCAGTTCTACGTGGCTAATCTTGAAAAAAAGATAATTAGCACTACTAAAAAATCCTACAGCTACCTAAGATATGCAGATTATAGTCTCATCTTATTTAAAAACATAGATGAACTACACGAACTACAACAACATTTTCCCAAAAACTCTGTTAATAACTTCACATATGAACTTGAGAATAACAATAAAGTTTTTTTTTCTTAATGGATTTGTGGATATTAATAATAATTAATTTACTACCTCCCCATATAACAAACCTATAGGCATAAACGCGTGCATGTTAAATTATAAAAGTGAATGTCCCATTACAAAATAGCTATTACAAACTCTTCCACGAAAAAGATATTCTACGCTGAATTTTAAAAAAAATTAAACAAAATTTCATTGAATATGATTTCCCTAATTACATTGTTAATGAATAAATTAAACGAGTTATTAAAAATATTAACATGAATCTAAAAGAACATAGGACTTCCTCAAATAACCATAAACAAATCAACTTACTATAGTGTAATGTGCGTTGTGGTGCAGTGGATATCGGCTTGGAGCGAGAAATCGAAGAGCTGAGTTCGAATTCCAGTTAATATTCGTTGCATTCACTTACGCGGAAATACCTCTAGGAAAGGTATCTAAGCCTTCTCCTTTCTCCATTTATGGATCAAATAACAAAACAGATTGGGTTCTACAGCCTTGGTTGGTAACCAGTCTACCACAGAAAGTAACGACAACCTACTGCAGTAAAATCTTCTGCTTAGAAAGAGACATGATCATCCAAGCGTGTATCATGTGTGGAACTTAACTGACTAATATCTTAATGAAATGCATTCTAACTATAAACAAAAATAAAAATTTCTAATCTCATAAGTACTAATAGTCCCCACTGATCCCTGTAAAAGATAAAACTAATTACATACTATACTAAATTTACTACTAAATATCATCTGGGTGATAATATCTCTGACAAAAAAGTAAGTACATATGCTGACTTGATGACAACAATATTATCGAGACGTTTTACACTCCATTTATCGGATACAAGTTCTGTCGAACAATATTTGACAATACCTTTTGTTCAGCTTCATAATATATGATTATACTTGCTAACAACACAAATCTACTATACGATGAAAATAATAAGCAAAAACTTCAAATTCTTGAGACTGTCTATATAAAAAAAAACAGCCAACCAACACTGAACACAATTTATTACGAGTGTAGTAGCAATGCTATAAAATGCATTAGAATACTAACATTCAATACCGTGTAGCAAGTTCTCATCACTGGTTACCTATCTTGCATTGAAAACGCTTGTTTACAAAGCATCGTAAACACAACGATTAAGTTTAAAATAATTATAACAGAATGCGTTCGCGCGTGTTTACAAAAATCAACATCACAACGATTATAATTACATTAAGTTTATCTTCTCAGTTAACACCGGAAAATATGATATATATATATATATATATATATATATATATACATATATATATATATATATATATATATATAACTGAGAAAGTTTCATTTCACTCAAAATATTTTTTTTTAAATATTTTGCGTGAAATTAATATTTATTTATTCATCAACGGTCTGATTGAGGCAATTGTAATTTTTTTTACATTGCTGAAATAAATTCTGGATTTATAACCGTTTAATTATGTGTTGAGTTTTCGTCTCAATATTTTTGCTCTGGATAATATCCATTGAGCTCTCTATTTTTATCTAATTGATATTTTATATTAATTAGATAAAATCTTTGCGATTATCCTCTCGGTCTTTACAGGTTGACATTCTCTCCTATATATATATATATATATATGTGTGTGTGTGTGTGTGTGTGTGTGTGTGTATGTATGTATATCACATTTCATGCCACATTTCATACCACATTTCATATATATATATATATATATATATATAGAGAGAGAGAGAGAGAGAGAGAGGGGGGAAATGTGGTGCATTTATGAGGGAAAAATGTCAAATATGAGACAAATTTATTATAGATATAAAGAGTGTGGACTATAATTTCCATTTAGTTTTTTTTTTTTACGTTTTAAGCGAACTTCAACCCAAGATCTATTTAAAAAGTATGATGAGCTAAACAACTAACACTGTTAGGATTGTAGATTGTATGAACAAAAATATTATCTTTCCATCAATTCAAATGAATTCAACTTTCATTTTCTACTTACGACTAAAATGATTTACGGACTGAGTGATAATTTCTTTTCCCCACTTGGTCATTGATTTCCTTGACATATTAAAAGAAATATGTGTAAGTCGCTTACAAAAGAATCCGCTTATGATTGTACACGGAAAAAAGGGTCTCCATGACATATTAAATGTCAATTACGGACCATCGTCTCTCGAAAGAGACATAACTAACAGGGCAGAAGATATTGCTATTAGATTGCTATTACCTTCTGCGTTAGACTGGTTGCCAACCAAGGCTATAAAACCCAATTTATCCCGCTGTTTAACCCACAGCTTATGGAAAAGCGACAAATTATATTATACTATTATATTAAGAAGTAGGAATTAGTGAAGGATCAGTTTATTACTTCTTAACAATACAGAACATATTTCCCACTTTAGGTCCAACTGAAGCTTTAATTGTATTTGTTTCTGATTATATTAATTTTTACTAATTCTAGGGGGACCAGTTTATTACTTAATGACAATAGAAAACTGATCCCCCACTTTTGTCGAGTAGAAGCTTTAATTATGTTTCCAACTATTATATTCAGTCTGTCAGTTAAGTACCATACGTGATACACGCAAAAGATTTTACGGTAGTAAGTTGCCATTACTTTCTGCGGTAGACTGGTTGCCAAGCAAATTATAAAACCCAATTCGTCTTGCTATTTAACCCATAGCAGGAGGGAGAGGAGATGGCTTAATACCTTTTCTAAGGGTATTTTCGGGAAAGTGAATGGAATAGTTTCAACTGAAATTTGAACTCGGCTCTCCGATTTCTCGGAGAGTACATCGCATATTGAATAGCAGAGCTTTAATATACTTTTTAAAATCAAATTTTGAGTAGTCAGTGACGGACACAGTATTGATGGCAGACACCGTGAGGAAATAGTAGTCAGTGACGGACAACGACTGCCATTTTCATAAGCTTTCACACAATCAAGCACTTTTTTTTATTTAAGGTGATATTTACGGCTATTTTGGTCATGACCGTTTAGGTGACCACTCACCCCGGTAAAGGTAATCTATAGTCGGTGTGTTCGTAATATGCAAGCACTGATTATACTTTTACCATCTTCGACTCTAACGAGTACATGCTTCTTTATGTACCGTGTCCCTTCAGGACGTAGGCGATCACTTGTCTTTATTTCTTGTCGTTGGTAACATTTTTACACTTGGTATCTTTCCCAAATCCAACTTTGGCATCTATTTGCTTAAGCCTCTCAAGTAGTTTACGCGCTGCTTTCCCATGCCATTTTTTTCGTCTACCCGTCCTATGAGTATTAGATTCTCCAAGCCCTCCTTCCTCATTACGTGTCCCAGAAATATCAGCTGTCTCTTCCTGATGTTATGTATGAGCTTCCTTTTCGTTTGCATCCTCTCCAAAACCCATCGTTGCTCACATGTTCGATAAATGGTATCCTCAGCATCCTGCCGTAGAACCACAGTTATGTTCCTTCGACTTTCCCTTTTATCTTTGAGAAGATTGTTCAGCATTCGCTGCCATAAAGAAGGACAGATATAATATAACAGTCCAGTGTTGTTTTGTTTCCAAGAAATCTTCTTGTCTCTCAATACGTTTCTTAGCTTTTGAAATGCGTCTTTGGCCATGAAAATCCGCCTTCGGATCTCAGTTTTGCACTTCCCATCCTCTGTTAAAACATATCTTTTTTTTTTTAATCATTTCACCCCGAGCAAGGCGGAAACGCCACTGATGTGCAGGGGGTTACATAAATGTAAAAAGATTAATTAGAAAAGAGTGAGGAGTACGAACTAGTTAGAAAGGAACAACAGAAAGCTGATGAAGCAGGTGCGATGACAGATACATAGGTGAAGAGAAAGGGAAGGTTATACAGGGGAGGGGAGAGAGCTAGAGTCCAGTGGTTAGTAGATGAGTATTGACTTTGCATTTAAATTTCTGGAGGTTGTAGCCGTCAGGAAAGCAAGAATACGGGAGCGAGTTCCACAGGCGGGAAGTGCGAGAGAGGAAGCTGCAGGAGTAGAATTGTCGTCTGCATTTGGCTAACCTGACTGTGAATGGGTGGGACCCAGTTGCCAGTCTGGTTGCACGAGTAAACACCTGTTGAGGAGGCATCAGTGACTTAAGCTCATCCGAGCAGAAGCCATGAAAGTATTTATAGAAGAGACAAAGGGAGGCCACATTTCGACGATGGGGAAGTGGCTGCAGTTGAGTCGGCTGGGGCACCTGACCATAAATGGCAGCAGTACTCCATGCACGGACGGATGGTTGACTTGTATATATGCAGGATGGATTCAGGTGGAAAAAACATCCTGGATCGACATAGTGTATTTAAATTTCTGTACCTGTTTGATTTTAACATCTCTGACCTTTAGTTGGCATTTTAGGCTCCTCTTTTTGCTTATGACCATACATTCAGTTTTCTTTAAGTTTATATTTAGTTCTTTATTCTTACTTTCCCTTGCTACCAATTGTAGGCGGTACTGTATTTTTCTTTCCGTGTCTACTATCAGCACTGTGTCATCTATGTATCTTATATTAATGAGATTGTGGGATCCAATGACGAATCCTGGCAAGGCCTCTTGCTTTCTCAGAATTGTTTCGATATACTGTTTGAATAGATCCAGTGAGAAAAAACATAAGAGTTCTTATTTTTACCCACTCCAGTTACCGACCGCCTGATGATTTATATACTTCATTAATGTATATTTATTTGACAAAATTCATTTTTTACGTTACTTTTAATGGATACACGTACTTGAGTGGATGCACTGTTTTTCTATAATTAGACAGTACATTCATATATATCCACCGGCCTGAATATATAATACTAATGTTGAAACAAATAAATTTAATTAAATACGTCGGTTAATAACATTTCGTAATTTTCCGTAAGATTGAACAATATATATATATATATATTTAAATAGAGTCATCTGTTTCGCTGTATCACAGCTCATCACAGTTAGACTCCGATTACTTTTAACCCAGGATTGAAACCCGACCGAATTGGCGTCAGTCGGCGATTCTACCTCTGAGCTATGGGCGCTCGGTAGAAAGCATACTTTTTAGCGTGTATATTTATATTTATATATTTATATATATACCATCTATCTATCTATCTATCTATCTATCTATCTATCTATCTATCTAGATAGATAGATAGATAGATAGATAGATAGATAGATAGATAGATAGATGTAGCAACTTTCTGAATAATATAAACATTGTATATATACTTTATTCGGACTATTGCTATATTCATCTTTCTCTCAATTTATTTTTAAAAAATTGTTTGAAAGCATATAAAACTGACAGTTGTGGTAGAAAATGAAATCTGATTTAAAAATATGTTAAATTGCCATTTAATATGACATAGGGCACTCTTTCTTTCTTCCTTCCTTTCATTCTTTTTCTGTATGCAATCTTAAGAAGACTCTTTTGGGAGCTGCTTATTCATATTCTATTTGTCGTGTCCCTTCAGGATGTGGGCGATCATGGCCTTCCACATCTCCATATCCCCAGTGAATCTTAACAAGCTTTCTCTTGCTACCCCACTCTGTTATCCATTTACTCAAGCTCATTAAGTATGTTACGCGTTGCTTTCCCCTGTCTCTCTTCCCCTCTATCTGACCCGTGAGTATTAGATTCTCTACGCCCTCCTTACTCATTACATGCCACAGGAATTTCAGCTGTCTTTTCCTGATGTCAAGTATTAGTTTTCTTTTCGTTTCCGTCCTCTCAAAAACCTCGTCGTTACCCATATATTTGGTCCATTGAATCCTATTCAGTCATTTAAGTGCCATACGTGATTCACACATGGGCAGAAGATTTCCCCACTAATCTGTCCTCCTATTTAACACATAGCTGGAGGGAGAACAGACGGATTATTACCCTTTACAAAGGTATTGGCGCGGAAGTGAATTCAACGAATTCAATTGGAATTCGAACTCAGCTCATCGATTTCTCGTTCGGAGCCGATATCCACTGCACCAACGCATTATTCTATTACTATTAATATTAATGCTCGATCACGGGTGTCTTTAAATGCCCGGTATTGTCGAGCACTTTTTGCTTGAAATATTAAGATCCTTTACCGTGATCCTATTATTCCCAATGGCATGAGACACTTTTGTGTAGCTCACATGGACCATTTCTGCTCTTTTCTGCTAATTATTATTATTATTAATATTATTATTATTATTATTAATATTATTATTATTATTAATGGTGATATTTACGACTATTTTGATCTTGGCCGGACAGGTTACCCTCCTCCGGCGAGTTTGGTTGGAGTGTGAATGATATGCTTGCACCAGTTACCCTCTTGCCTATTCTCACACACTGCAGTCACCGACGACCTAATGGTTGCGGCACAGCGTTTGAACATGACAGTAGTCGTCGATGACTGTCGATTTAAAATCGGATTTAATATATATATATATATATATATATATATATATATATATATATATATATATAATTTTTAGCCGGTGTTAATACTAAACATTGGTGTAAATAAATTCAGCAGCTGATGATTGTGTCCTAAATGAAAATCAGAGTTGTGTTACCGGTGACCAGTGAGGATATATATATATATATATATATATATAACACTTTTGTTCTGAAACATGACAATTTTTGTGTAGTAATATTATGTTTTTATAAATCATTCTAATAACAAAATTACAATGTTCCTGGTTCACACTCCACCCACGTCTATTGAACAGGTGTAGAGGCTCATCCCTTGTTCCCTGTTTAGGATGTGGTTTCCGGCTTTCTCTTTTCCAATCTTTTCACTCTTTGTAGCCCCCAGCACACCAGTGGCCTTACTGCCTTGCCCGAAGTGATATGATTAATATATATATATATATATATATATATATATATATAAATGTTTTTGAGTTGTAAAAATGCTTAGTACCATGATTGTTGCTTTTGCAGTGATTTACTGATAAAAATATATTTTAGCAAGCAGGTTTTGATGTAAAGTGCACGAGATTGAGAAAGTAATTGATTATTGATTGGATTAACGCCGAAAAGTTTGTCACTTAACTGAACTCTGCTCAGCTAAGTGAAAAACTTCTCCGCATTAACCCTATATATATATATATATATATATATATATATATATTAATATATATATATATATATATATATATATATATTAATAAATGTACATATTATATTCCGTTAAGTGCTTAAAACCTATGATAATATGTATATTTATTAACATATACTTTTTGCTCTGTTCTATTGCATTGAGCACTGTTCTCTTAACACCTGATGAATATTTATATATTGATGTGTAACTGAGCGTAAATTTAAATGATATTTAGGGGAAAAATTGTTGTTTTTGTTTTTGTTTTTTAGGGGTTTTTTGGCAGTAGTTTCCTGGTGGAAAGGCATTTTAAGCACGCAGACTGTATTATTATAGGTTTTTTTTGTTTGTTAGTTTTTTTTTTAATCGTATCACCCCCAGCAAGGCGGTAACGCCACTGATGTGCAGGGTGCTACGTAATAGTGAAAAGAGTGGAAAAGAGAAAGCCGGAAACCACGTCCTAAACAGGAAACAAGGGATGAGCCTCTTCACCTGTTCAATAGACGTGGGTGGAGTGTGAACCGGGCGATAGATAGATCTATCTACTCCAATTGAAAAAAAAGAAACCAAAGTGAGAAGATTGGAAAAGAGAAAGCCGGAAACCACATCCTAAAGCGGGAACAAGGGATGAGCCTCTTCACCTGTTCAATAAACGTGGGTGGAGTGTGAAGCGGACGTGCTCGATATCAAAGGTTAAGATAACAGCACAACTAGGAAAATATAAATAGTGTAAATAATAACTGCTCATTCCAGAAATTCATTCTCTGTAGTTTGCTCAGATCGATACAGACCTGATGAAAGCTGGAGAGAACAACGGCCGAAATGTAGTGATAACAACAACAAAGATGAAACAATATTCTGAATATAAACTGATCAGGATCAACGTTGCTTAACTTTGGTAATCATACAAGAACTGGTGTTTCGATATATATCCGAAATCCATCAGTGTTTAGGTTTCTTAAACTGTTAGTTTATAGAATGTACTGGGAGCTTACAAAAGATTTTCTTCCTAGGTGTCTAATATATCATAACCATATGCAGGGCTGTTGCAAGGGTCTCCATGCGAATCTGGGTCCACACTCAACTACATCACAATTTTCATAAGGCTGTATATAAAATCCAATTTTTTTGTAGCCTAATTATGTACAATAATGGATCATATGCAATATAGGTGAAGTGCATTTCTGGTAAATTTGACTACAAAAATATATTATATATTTTCCTGTTTCGAAGGTTTTCTATTTGCCTTTAGCTAGACCATACTAGATGGTAACCACCATCTATTATGGTCCAGAAGAAAAAGGCTTGAAGCAACAGAAATGTGGTTCTACAGAAGGATGCTGAGAATAACATAGACTAAACATGTAAGATACGACGAAGTTTTAAGAAAAATAGAAACAAAATGGACACATTTTTTAGGGCACTTAATGAGGGATAAGAGTTTGGGGAATTTGACACACACATGGCGTACTGAAAACAGAAAGTATAGAAAAAAGCAACGAATAACTTACCTAACGAACTTGCGTAATTTTTTTTTTTTTAATCATATCACCCCGAGCAAGGCGGTAACGTCACTGATGTGCAGGGGGCTACGTTCGAGTGAAAAGATTTGGAAAAGAGAAAGCCGGAAATCACATCCTAAACAGGGAACAAGGGATGAGCCTCTACACCTGTACAATAGACGTGGGTGGAGTGTGAACCGGGCGATAGTTTAGTCTATATACTCCAACTGAGAAAAAAAATGAAAAAGAAAAAAAATGAAAAGTGAAAAGATTGGAAAAGAGAAAGCCGGAAACCACATCCTGAACAGGGAACAAGGATGGCAAAACAAATTAGAAGAATGAAATTTATGTGGAACATATGAGGAATCAGGGCTTGGAAAATCTGATACACTCATGGACAGACTGAGGGCGATAGTGACTGAGGAAAACAGCGCATAACCTACCTGATGAGTATAAGTAAATGGATGACTGAACAGGGTTTATGAGAAATAACGAAAAGACAAAATCTATGAAGAACAATAACGGACATCAAATTGTTGTTGGTTGGTTGTTTTTTATGGCCTATCAACACCTCGGCGGGTCATTTATTGCCAATTAAATTTCACTTATTTATTGCTGGTAATACCTATTTTTTTCTTTCAACAATTTATTGTTGTTTTTATATCAGTTTTGTGTCTAGTAATACATTTTCTTTTTAAGTATCAAGATTCATTGGGATTTGTTTTTTTAATGGCAGTGTCCCCAAGTCCTACCCTGTTATTTAACCCATAACTGGAGGGAAGGGACGGATTAATACCTTTCCCAAGGGTACCAGTGCTTAAGTGAATGCAGTTTATTCAACTGGAATTCGAACTCGGCTCACTGATTTCTCTTTCCGAGCCGATATCCACTGCACCACAACGCACATCCGTCACTAAACGCTTACAGCACCTGGTATTCCCAAGCGGTCACCCATCTAAGTACTGACCAGGCTCAACGACATCAAATTGTGGAGAGTCATGATCGACCTCGTCCTGAGAGAACACGGTACAGAAAGAAGAAGCATATAGACAAAACTTACTACGAGTTACAAAGGACAGGAAGTTGTGGAGAGCTGTGGTCACCAACACATGGAACAGAGAAGAAGATTACTATTAGTGATAAAAAATCGAATCCAAATCTGCACGGAATGTCGACTTATACACAAGGAAGTATCGGTTTATTTCTTATACAGACATAGATAACCAAACTCAGTTGATTTTTTAAGCACCGCTTAGATGGCACAAGGCCGAAAGTATGGGGTACCCAGTGAGAATCGAACTCATGACTTACTTCTTATCGGTTCTACCAAGACAAACTCGCTAATCATTACACCACGCCGAGGTGCCCAAGATAGATAGATATGAACAGACTCAGATAGATAAATAGATAGACAGATAGAAAGATATATAAATAGAGAGATAGATATAAACCGAAGCAGATAGATAGATAGATAGATAGATAGATAGATAGATAGATAGATAGATAGATAGATAGATAGATAGATAGATAGATATAAACAGACACAAATAGATAACTAGATATGAATAAACTCAGATAGATAGATATGAACAGACTGATTTGTATATATATATATATATATATATATATATATACATATGAACAAACTGAGTTAGATTTTCTTCCGGCACTTTTTCACTCCCGCTACATTCGTTTTCAATATTCGTTTTCAATTTTCGTTTTCAATATTCGAATGTTCACGGGAAAAGTAAAATGAAAACCACCATGAACTTTGGTGAATTTATCGATTACCTAAAAAAACTAATCCTGAAAATTGAATAAACATTTTAAAATTTTTCAGTCATATATATATATATATATATATATATATATATATATATATATATATCTCACATCACTTTAAAAGTTATTTGCGTAGCTGTTATGTTTATTTATTATATGAAATATATATTTTCGTTTACCGGCCTGAATATTGAGAAATCGCATAACAGAAAAGCTCGCATCATTCTGTAGGATTCGAACCTCTGCCCTCTTTGGCATGAAGAACCTTTGTAAAAACCCGGCCGGCTTTAAACCGACTCATGCACAAAGCCAACGTGCTGCCTGGCAAAGTTCCTCCGAAAAGGAAAACACGTCGGCTAAGTTTCCTTTTTCTCTTCATTCATATTGTCCTTTTACCGATCTAGTCACACACACACACACACACACACACACACACACACACACACACACACATATATATATATATAGAAAGAGATAGATAGATAGATAGATAGATAGATAGATAAGCCCTGAGGAGTCCGGACATCGTAATGGTGGCTTCACGAAATGTTGAAGTCGGCATGACGCTGCTCAATTAGTTGACAAACTTCTCAACATTAATTCTCTCTCTCTCTCTCTCTCTATATATATATATATATATATATGTGTGTGTCTGTGTGTGTGTGTGTGTGTGTAAGCATGTATGTAGAAGCTTCATTAAAAATAACTGACAAGGTACTACTGTAAAGTTTTATTAATTATTTTTCAATGCAATGTGTTCTTATAATTTTCATCATTTATAGATCAAACTTATTTTATCCATTAATAATGATGGTTTTATTTTTATTTTTATATTTATTTTTTAACTCATTGTACGGATTGTTTTTACGCATGTATTTATATTTATAGGAATGTTCTATTTTTCAAACACGGTCAGTACATTATGGCCGAATATATATATATATATATATATATATATATTACTACAAAAAATATGTTCGTTTCTGATAAAAAGCGTTATAAAAGATCGAAAAACCGAACGACCCTACCTTTTCATTGTATAATCTCACTCTTTTCATATCTATCTATCTATCTATCTATCTATCTATCTCACTTCATGTATATGCATGAATATATTATTATTATCAATGAGAAATGTGAGAGCGACGATACGAGTTCGAATTTCAGCGGTACTCAATTTTGTACTAACGCCCTTGGGGAAGGCTATGGATGTATTTTAAATGGTATCCAAATCTAGGGCCAGTCAGGGGTCTCTCTGGTTTTGGACGTTCGCCAGTCGAGGAGAAGTTCAACTTTGATTTCAAAATCGTAAAGTAGACAACTGGAAACCACTCTCTTTCCGCAATGAAAGCATGGTGATACGCGACCAAAAAAAAAAAAAAAGGAAAAGAAAAAGAAAAAGCAAAAGACGTTTGTGAGGGGTACAATGGCCTGCGTCCGTAAAATAGATGGTGAGTTGGATAGAAATTGAAGTGCTGCTGATTAGACAACTATTTTTTAGCGCGAAAATTTGACACCCACCCGTCACACACAAAAAATAGATAGATAGATAGATAGATAGATAGATAGATAGATAGAATTGATAGAATAGTGATAGATAGATAGATAGATAGAACAAGTAGATAGATAGATAGATAGATAGAACAAGTGTGATAGATAGATAGATAAGATAGATAGATAGATAGATAGATAGATAGATAGATAGATAGATAGAATGAAAAAAAAATATGTAACATATGCAAGAACTAACCTGAAATGTTAAAAAACGATTTTACGTCAAAATGCAAAAATATTCTTCGAAATTCGTATTCTTGAAAACCGTTGAAAAAAAGTACCAATAATATTAAATATTTCTTCAACTTTCATTCCCCACGTTTCGTTTTTTCCTTTACTTCATTCGATATCGACACAAGAACTTCCGCAAATATCCCCAGAGATGCAGGCCACGCACTTTTGGAGCTAAAATTTCACTGATCAAAACAAAATGTATAAAAAGGTAAATATGTTCTTGTGAAGTAAACTTTGCGAAATTCGCAACATGGATGAGAAAACGGTAAGAATTGTCAGCGCTTACCTCGTAATAAATGTCCGTTCAGTTCTCCGTACATTTCCCCATCAATACTTCTGACTGTTATGATGGAGTCCTCTGACTGTTACTCTTGACATCTCGTTGTTCCGCACCCAACCTTTTTGTCGTTCGTTCTTTTCTTTCTATCTTTCTTTTTATTAAAGAATTGTTTACATTTCATTTTCTTCTTTCTTTCTTTCTTTCTTTGAATTTCAGCCACTTTTCTAGCGAGTTTCTCACTTTTTTATTGTTCTTTTATTTAAGAGTAAAAATGCGTTCCGTTTTGGTGACAACTCACACCAGTGTTCTTATAACTTTGTATTCTTAAGAATAGCTATTGAATGTCTCTCCCTCACTCTCTCTCACTCTCTCTGTCTCTCTCTCTCTCTGTCTCTGTCTCTCTCTCTCTCTCTCTGTCGTTTTTGGTTTTCACACTCACTCACTCACTCACTCACTCACTCACTCTCTCTCTCTCTGTCGTTTTTGTTTTTCACACTCCCTCACTCTCTCTCTCACTCTCTCTCTCTCTCTCTCTCTCTCTCTGTCGTTTTTGGTTTTCCCACTCACTCACTCACTCACTCACTCACTCACTCACTCACTCACTCGAGCGTGTTTCCTTTCAAAATCTTTCTCGCCTTTTGTCTCTTTTTTTCTTTTCTTTTTTCCGAACGTTTTATATTTTTCTGTCCGTCACTCTTTTCTTAACTTTTCACATTTTATGAAACCCTCTTTCTCTCATTTCTTTTTCTCTCCCTATCTCTTTTTCTCACTTTCTCTCTCTTTTTCAATCTCTCTCCTCGTCTCTTTGTTTCTCTCTGTTTTCTTTTTCATAGTCTTATCTTCCGTTTTTTCTCGATTTAGTTATTGCTGTATATTTTTCTCTCGCGATTTTAGTTAATTTTCTTTCTTTCTTCTTTCTTTCTTTCTTTCTTCTTTCTTTCTTTCGTTCTTTCTTCTTTTTGTTCGGTCTTTCTTTTCTTCTTTCTTTCGTTTTTTCTTTCGTTTTTCTTTCTTCTTTCTGTTTTTCTTTCTTTTACTTTCTCTCTTGCTTGCTTTTTCTTTCTTTTTCTTCCTTCCTTTCTTCCCTGCTTTCTTTCTTTCCTCCTTACGTATAAGCGATACCTTTTCCATCTCTAACTATTAACCTTTATTCTCTTCTTTCTTTCTTTCTTTCTTTCTTTCTTTCTTTCTTATTACTTTCTATATACCTTTTCTTTCAGATACTGGTACCGCTTTTTCTCTTTGACTCAAGTTTCTTTTTACTTTATTTTTTCTTTTTTCTTTTTCTGTCTGTCTTTCTTTCTTATTACTCTTCTGTTTCTCCTTATCTCTCTCCTTATTCTCACTGCTCTTTACACACACATACTCCCTCTCTTTCCCCCCCTCCTCTCTCTATTTCTTTACATCAGTTCTCTATTTCCCGTACGGCTCCTCGCACTAACAACACGACCAGCGATCATAACATCAGATAAGCAAACGTCTCTCTATACAACACACGCTCCAAACACCAGCGTACTTTCATTAACACGCCCGCCCTCACCAAACTACGGGGAAACTACAGCGTCATGTCAGAGATAGAAAGACGAAATCACAGAACTGCGGACGACTACACTTTTTTTCCCCCACCAATAATGCAGGCGGAACACACGCCCGCTTATCAGATGTGCAGAAGGCAAAAAAGGAGGTGATTTTTACGTCGGCTACACCTGCACACAATTCTGCTTCAATTAGGGGGAGGGGGGTTAAATCGGGGTGTGGGCTAACACGTGTGTAATGAAGGCCAGAGTTAGTGTACTTGTGTTAAAGAGGGTATCTTTCAAAAAGTGTGCACTGCCGAGATAAAGTCGTGTATACACGGCTTTTACTGTGGGTGTGGCCCCCGTGTTGCTTAATTTTGCTTACTAGTGGGAGTTGATAGACATCTTGTACCTACATGGAAGCATATGCTATGTTATGTTATGTGGGTGGGTGGGTGGGTTTGTAGAAACAAGAAGAAAATTGGAATAAAACAAGACATTACTCATAGCGTAAACGTAATTTATTTAACATATTTCCCGAAAACCGCTGTGTGAAACAGTGTTTAGCAAGTTGGACTAGCTGATAATGCTTTAATATCAGACACAAGTGCCACTCAAAGTAGAAGTTTACTGAATGTGGTTCTTAGTAGTTCGTACACAGAGAGATTAAGAGATTCACTTTATGAGAAGATCAGTGAATGTTGGACAATATCTTCGAAGATGAAGGAAAAAAACTTGAAGCAGCTGAAATATGGTTCTACACAAGGATGCTGCGAATATCATGGCCCGAGCGTGTGAGCAATGACGAGTTTTTGAAAAGATGGAGACGAAAAAGAAATTAATACTGAGCATCAGGAAGAGACAACCAAAGTTCCTGGGACATGCAATGAGGAAGGTGGGCTTGGAGAATCTGTTACTAACAGGTCAGATAGAGGAAAAAAGAGACGGGGGAAAGCAGCGGATAACATATTTGAAAGGCGTGAGCCGGTGGATGACAAAACGAGGGCTGTGTGGTGTAACAGGTGAAAGCGTGCTAAGAGCCACCAGGGACAGAGAGATGTGTAAAACCATGATCGCCTACGTCCTGAAAGGACATGGCACATAAAAGAAGTAGGCAGTGACGGACTGAGTCGAAAATTCCTACCGGGAAAACTTATCAAAGGGCCCAGTCAAAATGACCCACTTAATGCCAAACCGTAGTCAAAGTAATCAAAGAAAAGTAAATCTATTAGGCAAATAAAATGTGATATCTATTCAACATTTTTATATTTATTTACGAGTGAGTGATTGTCGTTAAAAATGACGGCAACCTTATGTATTGATGTACCTACTATTGAGTATCTTACATTAAGATATTTAAAAAATACAACAAAACAATCCATTCAAGGATATAGAACGCAATCTCTCCTGCTATTTAACCCATAGCTGGGGGAAAAGACAGATTAATAACTTCTCAAAGGGTATTTGTGCGTAAGTAAATGAAACTGAAAAGAACTTGTCTCTCTGTTTTATCATTCAGAGCCGAAATTCATTACACCAGAACGCACATCATATAAAATTCAAATTATATATATGCGCACATGTCGTGCATCCACAGAAAATATATATAAGCAAACAATATACCAAAGATTTCACAGAAGCAATATATATCTGCTGACACGTATCATATACACACACAAAATATATACCCGAATAGCGTACACACAGTGGAGTCGAAAATATCTACCGGGAAAACTTGTAAAATGTCCCCGTCAAAAGGACCCACTTAATCCCAAACAAACAGATGAGGTTTCTGGGACATGTAATGAAGAAGGAGGGCATGGAGAATCTAATACTCACAAGACGGATAGAGGGAAAGAGAGACAGGGGGAAAGCAACGCGACACTTACTTTGATAGGCTTTGATGGCAAAGCGGGTTTTGGGAGAGATACCAAGAGGATGTGCGTTGTGGTGCAGTGGATATCGGATCGGAACGAGAAATCGGGAAGCCGAGTTCGAATTCCAGTTGAATCTATTGCATTCACTTACGCACAAATACCCTTGGGAAAGGTATTAATCCGTCTCTTCCCTCCAGTTATGGGTTAAATAGCAGGACAGATTGGGTTCTATAGCCTTGGCTGTCAACCAATCTACCGCAGAAAGCAATGACAACCGACTGCGGGATAATCATCTGCCCAGTCAGTCATGTCTCTTTCGAGACATGATCGCCCAAGCGTGTTTCACGTATGGCACTTAACTGATCAAGAGGAAGAATTTTCAGAGCAACAAGAGACAGAGCCAAGTGAAAGTCTATGATTAACTACGTCCTGAAAAGACATGGCACATGAAGAAGTCAAAGGAATCATGGAAAAGTAAAAATATTTAGCAAATAAAATGTGACATTTATTAATTTATTTTTTTTTTTCATTTATTATTTAATGCATGCATCACTCAAAAATAGAAAATGGTAAATTTATAATAAAAATGAAAATTACTTTTGGGTCCACTGGAAAATTTCCCGGTATCCCAGTGGGCCATTCCATCACTACATCATGTAGGCTTAATAACTTTTGACCCTGTTCATCAGCCAGTCACTTAAGCGCCATACGTGATGCACACTTTCGGCGATCTTATCTCGAAAGAGACATGACTGACTGCGCAGAAGGTTATCCCGCAGTAGGTTGCCATTGCTTTCTGCGTTAGAATGGTTGCTAGCCGAGGCTATAGAACCCAGTCTGTCTTATTATTTAACCCATAACTGGATGACAAAGACGGATTAATACCTTTCCCAAGGGTATTTGTGCTTAAGTGAATGCAAGGAATTCAACTGGAATTGGAATTCGATTTGTCAATCCGAGTCGATATCCACTCCACCACAACGCACATGTGTGACCATTCTCATAATGGAGTTAAATTTGTAGTGCTTGAGGAGGTCTGATCGACAACATATAATGGTGATGAAGCAGTCACTGTGGAACTTCCTCCTTACAAGTGAAATACAAAGGGAATGAGGCTGCGTCGACTCTGTGTATGGGGCATGGATATGGAGGTTTGAACAGGTCAGACTAAGACTGTAGCTCGTCTGGCATGGAAGCAGCGAGAAAGGGATTGTAGAAAGTGTAAAATTCATTCATCACCCACAAAGACATGGAGATGCTTTTGAATTCTTCCGAGGTTGGAAAATGAAGATTTGGCAGCACCAGCTCAGATACTGAACAGGATTCTCACTGAGTAGCATAGTATTGGATGTGCGTTCTAGTGTAGTAGGTATCAGCTCGGAAGGAGAAATCGGCGAGCCAATTTCGAATTCTAGTTGAACTCCTTGCATTCACTTAGGCACAAAAATCCTCGGGAAAGTTCTCTTCTCCCTCTAGCTATGGGTTAAATAGCGGAACAGATTGGGTTCTATAGAATTGGTTGGCAACCAGTCTACCTCGCCTAACGGGCTTTGTGTAGTATCAACACCCTACCTTTAAAAAAGACAGGTTAAGGAAGCATCGACGACCCCATCATCGATCGCGAATAATCGGCGATGACTTATGCACGACTGGGAGCGATGGAGTTTAGGCTAAGGCTTAGTATTAATAAAAAGGATATGATTCGAACTACTTGCCATGGAACAGTGGCTATCAGACAATTGCGGAAATGAATCACACCAGAACAATCAATACTTCGATATAATGCCTTCTAAACGAAGAAAAGGTGGATTAAGAAGATTATGTAGTACCAACCATTCAAGTTGTACTCCCTTCTTAAAACTCCTCACTGACTCAGGATAAATACTTCATACGGTAGAACAAACGTTATCGGCTGCGTTTACTTTCGCACGAATCCCCTTGCTAAAGGCATGAACCTATCTCATCCTTCACCATCGCCAGCAGGATGAACAGAACTCTCTCAACTTCGGTGGCAGTTGGTCCAGAAGAACAACAACTCTAAATCCGAAACCGTAGAGAAGACAACGAGAAACCACTCCACTATATTTCCCAACAATCATGGCAATTCCTAACTATTTTTATTAATTGGCTTTCTTTGGATTGCAAAGATTTCCTTTTCGTTTCCATCCTTTCAAAAATCTCATCACATGCTCAATCCATGATATTTGCAGCATCCTTCGGTAGAACCACATTTCAGTTGCTTCAAGTTTTTCCTTCATCTCGAATTCTAGAATTCCATAAGCAAGGCTTGTCACAGCGGGCGATCGCAGCTAAGGTAAATCGCAGTAAAACTGTGATTTTCAACTTTCTAAAGAACAGTGAGAATTATAGAAAAGCAAAATACTTCTGCATTGAGTAGGAGAATAAGACAGGAGACTTTCTTCTAGTCAAATTAAGGCAGTCACAGATGCTGATTGCAGTCCCGTAACCATCAGACGGCACTTAAGACAAAAAGGCATGGTAAATAAAAAGCGTAAACAAATTCCTCGGCTGCTTCCACGGCACAAGTTGAGCCGCTTAAAGTTTGGTCGTGAATACCAAACATGGGACGTTGAGAAGTGGAAGAAAGTCCTGTTTTCTGATGAGAAAAAATTCAATCTAGATGGTCCTGATGGCTTCCAACAATATTGGTATAACAAAAACATGCCTCCTGAAATATTCTCCGCATGTCATAGTGGTGGAGGGTCCCTAATGGTATGGAGTGCCTTTTCTTACAGAGGGACGATGGAGCTCCAGGTGATGCAGGGTCGTCAGAGAGCGGCTGGTTGTGTTAACATGATACAAAAAGCATCTTTGATGACGGAGGGCCATCGTTTGTGTGGGAATGGATGGTTATTCCGACAGGATAATGCTGCAATCCATGTTGCAAGACGGACCTTGACCTTTCTACAAGAAAATAGGTCCATCTCTTGGGACATCCTGCATGCTCACCAGACTTGAACCCAGTTGAAAATGTTTGGGGATGGATGACAAGAGATGTTTATCGAAATTGCAAACAATATTCAACAAAAAATGAACTTTGTGAAGCCATCTTCAGAAGCTGGAGCAACATCCCCCGCACCTTAATGGAAACGCTTATTTCTAGCATGCCCGACAGAATTTTTGAATTCATCAAAAGCAGTGGAGGTAGACTTCATTATTAAATTTGGTTGTTGAATTTTTTCATACACTTTTTATACAATTTCGTAGAATTTCTATCTCTGGTCTTATAATTTTGATCATGTGTAAATCGCCTCATTTTATAAAAATGAAAATTTCTAAATAAAATGTTTGGAATGTAGCTTTTTGTTTCCATAACCTTTTAGATTGTAATATTGGTAACCTTAAGTGGGAGGGGTTTAAAATCTATCCGTAAAAAAAATATTTCTTTTTAAAGATTTTTAAGTGGTTTTAAAATTTTGATCAGGAGTATATATCTTACGAAATTTTACGGAAACTTACGAAATTGGTATTAACCGACAATTTTTTTAAATTTATTTGTTAAAAAATTATGTTCAAACGAATAAATTAAAATAAATATGTCCGTTAATACCAGTTTCGTCAGTATTCGTAAAATTACGTAATATTGTTTTCGGTTACGTTTGTTTACATTAGAAAACGAACCAGAGCAGAAACTAATATTCTAAAGAAACCAGGAAAATGTAGAATTATATGACTTAATTCAAAATTTGTCGAGGACGAATTTTTTGTTGGTAAGTCACATTAGATCTAATGGCGGTGTTTTCTCTTTATATGGGATTTACAGATTCGAATCCTGCAGGTTGATATATATCTTCTTAATAAAATTTCTAGAATATTTCATGCAAGTGGATATTAAAAATGTATAATAGAAACATAAAATTCTTATTAAATGTATAATATAGAAATAATTTTTTAGTAGAAAAAAACAGAGTATTTATTCAAATTCAAGTATCCATAATATATATATATATATATATATATATATATATTCTAAATTTTTGTTTAATATATATATATATATATATATATATATATATATTAATCATATATATATATATATATTAATCATATATATATATATATATATTATATTAATCAGAAATTTCGATTCACCTCATCTGGAGAAAAGTCTATTTCTTCAGACTGAGGAGATCTTGTCTTGTCAACCCCGATTCGGACTAAGTTCAATATCGGAATGCAATTATATTAGATGGCAGGTACAAGACAAGGGTCAGGGAAGAGAGGTAAGTTTTTGTCCTAAAGTTTTTGTCCTAAAGTTACATAAAAACAAAACACGAATATTAACCTTATGACATTAATTTGAGGTTATTTAAAAATAGGTGGCTTAAGGATAACATTAAACCATAGAAAAAAGTAATGAAAAAATGGAAAGAGTGTAATGGTTATTGTAGAGAGAAGAGACTTAAAAATATAAACGATACGGGTATTGTGAGAAATATATTCACATAGCTTAGCGCTTAAGCAGTGAAAGGAAATTATCAAACATAACAAGACATACCTGGTATAGGAAAAACAATTTATTTGTCTTGCAAAAATATGCTGAATTTTGCTGCTACAGTGTAGCTTGGTATAGTCTCTTTTCTCTGCTTAGCTTGGTATAGTATCCTCCGTCTAGGAGTGGGATGAAAAAGGCACAAGGAACTGCGATCCGCGACGTACAGGAACTTTCTTCTGGGTCAGCTTCTTTCACAGTTTCTTATCTTGGTATAAGATGATAGTGCTTAGAGAATTTTTCTCTAGGAAGGCAAGGCTTTGCACATAGGGTATCCTTTTTAAGGTAAGAAGGGTAACAAGAGATTTTCTCTGTTACAAAGTTGTGGCATTAGCCTAAAAGATTACAAGGAATTGGTAAGATGGTCTCGATATAGCGAGACAAGTGGGCGCCAATTTAGGCCCTGCTGCAACAAAAATCCGGAGCGGCACAAATACGTCCGATACTGTTCGTGCTAGCTGAAAAAAGGAGAGAACAAAACCATCAGAAAAAAAACATTAAAAACCTCTGGTAAAGCCCGCCTAAAGTTCAAAACGAGGTTCGGGTTAAATCAGCCAATCAGGAGACCCGTTACATCTGTAAATTTCCGACAGTATAGAGTTTAAGAGGGTAAATAAATAATTGACCCACACAAAACCTGTTTGGTTTTCATAATTCCAATACACTTTAGTATATCATAATAACTTAATTAAATGTTTATCCTAAACAATTTACAGGATAAAAATTAAATTTAAAAAACCTAAAATTTGACCGGCTGTCAAAAACCAATGTCTACACTTCCAAATAGTATATGTTCCTAGTATGTATCTTACCCATGTATCAATGCTAGATTAAATACTTAGCAAATATCAACATGATAATATAGGCCGAATTAAATACCTAGCAAATATTAATTAGAATATGCATATCAGATGAAAATACCCATAAAATAAAGGCAAATAACAATTGACAGCAATGAAAATAGTATACATAAATTCTTTATATTACAACCCATATTGTAAAGTAAATAATGAACTATGCTTACAATAAACAGTTAGTTCATTTCTCTGGTTTAACACGTTAACCTTGTTCTTAAATTCTAACTTCTCATTGAGACAAAGGTATGAAGGTGCACGGAGGAAATTACAAGTTCGAGCCTTTGTAAGAACCTTCCATTTAACAGTAGGCGTTTTTTTTTCTTTTAAATACAAAAAGGACTTGGATAACGAAGTGTCGTCTGCGTATCTTATGTTGTTTAGATTGTGACCTCCGATGACAAATCCTGGCATAACATCTAGGGTCATCAAAATATTCTCACTGTACAAGTTAAATAAATCTGGTGAAAATACATATCTCTGTCTTACGCCTCTTTTTATCTTTGTATAACTGCTGAATTCATTACCTGCCCGTATGCAGGTAGTTTGCTACCAGTAAAAGTTTTTAACTACCCTAATGTCTTTCCCAAATATATCGAGCCTGCTGAGCATCTCCACCAATTCTTTGTGGCGTATTTTGTCGAACGCTTTTGCATAGTCA
The DNA here is from genome assembly GCA_037127315.1 of Ascarosepion bandense. NCBI lineage: Eukaryota > Metazoa > Mollusca > Cephalopoda > Sepiida > Sepiidae > Ascarosepion > Ascarosepion bandense. The sequence continues at coordinate 1,093,600 of JBBBDQ010001954.1, forward strand.
ATAAAGCACAGGTATAAGTCCTTCTTCATTTGTATTGCCCTTTCAGAGAGCATCCTAATCATAAATATGGCGTTTCTTGTCCCACTGTTCTTGGCCTGATTCTACTTCTTGCTCTATTCATCAGTATTCGGACGATCAGTTTTGTAATGTGACTCATTAAGCTGATAGTTTCCATCTGGTTTCTTAGGCAATGCTATGAAAATGGCTTTGCATAGGTCGTCTGGCATTATACCACTATTATAAATTTCATTTATTATTTCCGTAATTTTTTCTATGCTGAATTTTTCCAGGGCTAACAGCAGCTCTATTACAATGCCGTCTGGACCAGCTGCTTTGTTTCTATTCGGTTTGGCCATTACAGCTTCCACTTTGGACTTTAATATTTCCGGTCCGTCCTAATCTTTGCGTATTATCGGTTGCTCTCTCTTGTCGTGGAAAAGATCTTCTATATATTATTCCCATCGCTTGAGTATTTCCTTTTTCTCCAGTATTTTCGTTCCATTCTTGGCTTTTATATATCCTGTTGAAGAGCAGGCTTTTTGTCTGTCAGTTTTCTTATCTCTTTATGCATGTCTGCTTTATTAGTCCTGCTCAGTCTTTATACCTCTGCGCATTTGTCGTTGAGCCATTCCTCTTTTGCCTGTCTGCATTTGTTCCTTATTTCCTTGTGCAGTTTACTGTATTCTCTTCCCTGTCTTGGCATCATTTTCCGTCTCCTTTGCATCATGTCAAGGATCTCTTCAGTCATCCACCCTTTTTTACTTCTGCGTCTGATTTCCTTTGGGGCAACGTTGTTTGCTGTTGTCACTATCGCTTCCTTTAGTGAGTCCCATTTTGAATGTCCTTGTCCATTTTTTTTTCTTCATATTTGTTTTTCACGCTGTTAGTGTATTCTTTCTGCAGTTTGAGGTCATTCACGAGCGTGTTGTATATCAGTCTCGGTGCCGTGCTAGGCTTTCTGCAAACTAAGAGTAAAACTTCGGAGAATGGAACTAGCTAAGTAATTATTATGCAGTGGGCATTCTTTAGAATTTTTACAATTCCATCCGCTGTTGTTAGTTTTGTTATCATTGGTATTATCCATTTGAGGATTGCAATGCACCAAGTATTTGTATTTCTATATTGTTAAAGACTTTGTTATTGTGTATTTGTTATTATTTTTTCTAGATTATCCGTACAACAATAGCTTAACTTGAAAGTATTATTAATGAATATTTTACTAAGAGGATTAGTTTTGGGAAAGTGTTTATTAATAAGGTTTAAGAATTTTTGTCCCATTTTAGTTTTATCAGATAATTTTCCTAGATTTTTTCTTCTTATCTTTATCATTACTGATAGAATTTCTGAATTTGATAGTAGTACCCTTATAACCGCTGTTCCTAATGGCAGAATTATAAAATTCGTTAAGCTGATCAAAGATTATTTTGTTAGACGAGTTAGTGCTGTGTCTAAATTTAATAGAAGAGGATATATGTTTAATAACTGACGGAGATGGTTAAAATTAGGATTTATATAAATTGAGTTAGAAGGAATAGAACGTTCTTCCGTATACAAGGAAAAACAACCTTCATATAAGTTTGAAAAGATTTAGTGTTAAGGCGTAAAGGGACATCTAAAAAGTATACCTGTTTAATGTTCGTAGTTATTTTTACTTTAAGACTTAAACGGCTTTCTCTTTTCCAAACTTCTCACTTTTTTTTTCAATTGGAGTAGATAGACTAAACTATCGCCCGGTTCACACTCCACCCACATCTATTGAACAGGTGAAGAGGCTCATCCCTTGTTTCCTGTTTAGGATGCGGTTTCCGATTTTCTCTTTTCCAATATTCTCACTTTTTTTTCAATTGGAGTAGATAGACTAAACTATCACCCGGCTCACACTTCACCCTCGTCTATTGAACAGGTGAAGAGGCACATCTCTTGTTTCCTGTTTAGGATGCGGTTTCCGGCTTTCTCTTTTCCAATGAAGTATATAAATCATCAGGCGGTCGGTAACTGGAGTGGGTAAAAATAAGAACTCTTATGTTTTTTCTCACTGGATCTATTCAAACAGTATATCGAAACAATTCTGAGAAAGCAAGAGGCCTTGCCAGGATTCGTCATTGGATCCCACAATCTCATTAATATAAGATACATAGATGACACAGTGCTGATAGTAGACACGGAAAGAAAAATAGAGTACCGCCTATAATTGGTAGCAAGGGAAAGTAAGAATAAAGAACTAAATATAAACTTAAAGAAAACTGAATGTATGGTCATAAGCAAAAAGAGGAGCCTAAAATGCCAACTAAAGGTCAGAGATGTTAAAATCAAACAGGTACAGAAATTTAAATACACTATGTCGATCCAGGATGTTTTTTCCACCTGAATCCATCCTGCATATATACAAGTCAACCATCCGTCCGTGCATGGAGTACTGCTGCCATTTATGGTCAGGTGCCCCAGCCGTTCTCCTCAGTGTTCTTGACAAGCTCCAAAGGAGAGTCTGTAATGTGATAGGTACTGATCTGGCGACTCAACTGCAGCCACTTCCCCATCGTCGAAATGTGGCCTCCCTTTGTCTCTTCTATAAATACTTTCATGGCTTCTGCTCGGATGAGCTTAAGTCACTGATGCCTCCTCAACAGGTGTTTACTCGTGCAACCAGACTGGCAACTGGGTCCCACCCATTCACAGTCAGGTTAGCCAAATGCAGACGACAATTCTACTCCTGCAGCTTCCTCTCTCGCACTTCCCGCCTGTGGAACTCGCTCCCGTATTCTTGCTTTCCTGACGGCTACAACCTCCAGAAATTTAAATGCAATGTCAATACTCATCTACTAACCACTGGACTCTAGCTCTCTCCCCTCCCCTGTATAACCTTCCCTTTCTCTTCACCTATGTATCTGTCATCGCACCTGCTTCATCAGCTTTCTGTTGTTCCTTTCTAACTAGTTCGTACTCCTCACTCTTTTCTAATTAATCTTTTTACATTTATGTAACCCCCTGCACATCAGTGTCGTTGCCGCCTTGCTCGGGGTGATATGATTAAAAAAGAAAAAATGTATCATTTTCCTAATACGATCTACTCTAATTTTAATAAATCAACAATCATTTTCTAATTTTAATAGATAACAATCATTAAGCCATCATATCTGTATAAATCTTTACTATATGCATTCACACAATCATAAGCAGTTAAATTATAGGGAATAAATAATCCTACTAGGTCTGATATTTATCGATAACCAGACATATATATATATATACATATATTAATATCCATACATACGCATATATATACATATATGCTAAAATATGCTATATATATATATATATATATATATATATAGCTAAAAAAATTTCAGATATTCCTAAAAAATTTTTATCTAAAACAAATTTATAAGTATTATTAAAGATAGATTTACGTTTAGTAATATATTTTTTAAATAAAATCTGTCGCTTTCAGCGCCACTTAGTGTTAAACAAAGTCTCTCCACAGACGCGTCACGTTAAGTAAACAAACACGTCACGTGTTGTAAACAGAAAATTCCCAGACTCTCTCGCGAAATACGTTTCTAATTCAAATTTAAAAATCACTTGTTTCTGATGAAGGACCGAGGGCGGTCTGATATATAAAATACAATAATAAAAATAAACAAATACTGTCCAAAAATACATTTTCAAATTCAAAACTTTTTAATATTCTTTCCTATATATATATATATATATATATATATATATATACACTACCAGCCGTATTTATTAGGCTATTAGTTGGAGGCCAAATATATGCTCTCTCTGTTTGTACAGCGAGGGTTTTAAAGATTGAATGTAGATGGCCTACAACACTTTGAGGTGATAACTGAAGTGTAACGTACTTAGGATGGGAAATTTAGCCACACTAAATTTAGCGACGCAATTATGGTCATTAATAAAGTGTTCCAAAATAGAAGACCCCTATGTATTGGTCAGCCTAACTGAAAAGGAATAAGTCAAAATGCGGATTTTTGCAGGTACTTGTTGTATAATTCTGGATTCTTGTCTTTGAGTCCATTCAACCTATGTAGTGTGATCCACAACTATATTTAAACATGGGCTTCTAGACAAGGTACAACGGAGGGTCTGTAAAGTGATCGATACCGACTTAGCAGACCGCCTGCAGACTCTCTCTCACCGGCGCGACGTGGCTTCCCTGTGTCTCTTCTATAAATACTTTCACGGCTTCTGCTCCGATGAACTTAGATCACTGGTGCCCCCTAGGTTCGAATTTGCACGATATACTAGATTAGCAGCTAGATCCCTCCCTTTTACAGTGAAACCGATAAAATGCAACCGCAACTTCTACTCCAACAGTTTCTTTTCTCTCAATTCCCGACTGTGGAATTCCCTTCCACATGACTGCTTCCCCGACGGCTACAATCTCCAGGAGTTTAAATGTAAGGTCAATAGACACCTCCTAACAAACTAACTTCCATTCTTTCAAACACTCTTCCCACCCACCCAACTACCTAACACCCCCCTTCTGATATTTCCTATAAAATAATAACCCCATAAAATCTAAAATAGCGATTACTAATATAGAGTATGAATTTCAATACCTTTTACAAGATTATGCTTCTTGTCATAAATCAATTGACTATATTGGTCATACTACCAATTTCCTGAGTAGACGCATTACATGTCACATGTCTAATAATACTAATAATACTAATAATACTATTCCACAATAGTGAAGCATGGATTAAAAAAATCAAATAACGACACATTTAAAGTACGACAAAGCTCGTTTGACGGAGTCGAAATTTCAGAATTGATAGGAATACACATCCTAAGTAAAATCAATGAAATAATCCACGTAGACAACCACGGATTATAGAGAAATGACGGATTAGTGATATTACCTGTCAACAAAAGAGAAAATGATATAATGAGGGAATTCTTTACAAACTCTGAAATATTAGTTGAAACAAAAAAGTATTTAGATGTAGAATTTAATTTACAAACTGACAGTCTCTCCATATATGAAAGCAAACGTAACTTAAAATACGTAACCACAAGATCGTACCATCCACAAGCATAACGAAGCATATCCATAAAGGAATAAAGCACAGGCTATGAAAAAAATTCGTCAAACAAAGATTATGAAGATGCCTTAAAAAATCTGGCTATAAGAACATTTTAGAATACAAACGCCAACCAAGCAGACAAATAAAAAACAATAATAGAAATCAAAACATTATCTGGTTTAACCCACTGTTTAACTTGGAAATAGGACATATATTTTTTAAACTAATCAATAAACACTCTCTAAAGAAATCTGAATTAAACAAAATGTTTAATAGGAACTCAGTCAAACTGGGTTATAGCTGTAATTTAGAAAAAACAAAATGTCAGAAAACTAAATAACAATGTACAAAATATCATTAACAAGGAATGTAACTGTAAGAACAAAAATAAATGCCCCCTTAACGGACTTTGTAATACGGAAGGGATTATTTACAAAGCAAATGTACATGACATAAATGGTCAAAGCAAAACATATTTAGGATCTACCAAAGACAGTTTGATGGAAAAACCATAAGTCTACATTTAAACTGAAAAACCTCAAAAATTGTAAAAAAAAAATGGCTAGCCACGTGTGGAAATTAAAATTGAAATATGGAAAGACCCTGATATAACTTAGAGCATAGTAAAAATAGCCAAACCTTACAACGGTGGTAGAATATGCAGATTATGCCAGGAGGGAAAATTGGCTATTATATTGTTCCCAGACAAAAAAAAATGGCTAAAAGAATGAACAGAAATTTTGTCCAAGTATAACCATACCAAGAAATACATACTAGGATCATACAATCATACGTTCATCAATTAATGTAAATCGCCCGAAAAGTAGAAATCTAGGTCGCGAAACAATACATTTCGAAATGAAAAATATTCAAAAGTTCTACAATATAATTGTATTGAACTCTTTTTAATACAACTGTGTACTGGTCTAAGGATGTGCGTTGTGGTGCAGTGGAACGAGAAATCGGCGAGCCGAGTTCGAATTCCAGTTGAATTTCTTGCATTCACTTACGCGCAAATACCCTTGGAAAAGGTATTAATCCGTTTCTTTCCTCCAGTTATGGATTCAATAACAGGACAGATTGGGTTCTATAGCCTTGGCTGGCAACCAGTCTACCGCAGAAAGTAATACACACACACACACACACACACACACACACACACACACACACACACACACACGCACACACGCACACACACACATATATATATAGGGAGAGAGAGAGAGAGAGAGAGAGAGAGAGAGAGCGACTCCGATTGACACCAAATCAGTCGAGTTTCGATTCCGGCCAGAAGCAAGTAGATGTCTAGACACACTGATGAGCTGTGATACCGCGAAACAGGCTTCTATGTGTCTGACACACACACACACACACACACACACACACACACACTCATACTCACACACACACACTCACATATATATATATATATATATATATATATATATATATATATATATCTGTCTGCGGATGACTATTTACGCTCTCACATCCTGATTGAGCACTCTGGAAGAATGGTAGACTTTGAAAAAACAGTAGCTACTCTAGCATTCAGTAATGAATTAGAGCAACCTGGCTATTGGCATATGATACATCATACGCTAAAAGTCGGCACTTCTTCTACCGAGCGCCCATAGCCCAGAGGTTGAATCGCCGACTGACGCCAATTCGCTTTTAATACTGGGTTAAAAAGCAATCGGGTGTCTAACTGTACTGATGAGCTGTGATACAGCGAAACAGATCTGTCTGTGGATGACTATATATATATATATATATAAGAAAGATACAGAGAGTTCTGAGTTGTGTGTTTGCGAAGTAAATAAAACGCTTATCAACTCAAATAATAAAGAGCATGAACTGAGTTTAAATTCTGTCTGAAATTGTTTGCGTTCATTTCAAACGAATGCCCTGGGGAAAGTCATGACAACACCTATTTCTACAGGTGGGTTAAAGATTACTCTCTGCTAGCAATTGTCTTGACAGCGGGGTGTAGAATACGCCGAGTAAATAGCCTACCAATTAAATGCTCATAGATTTAAATATAAAGCACCGGTAATTCGCAATCCCCAAACCAACTAAATGCTTAGACACTTTAATATAAACAACAAATATTTAACATTTCCCAGACCGAATACTTACTGTTACGAGTTTTCTATCTTTATGTCTCTTTTTTTTTATCTCAGTCAGTCAATCAAGCTGACTAAAATCGTAAACAAGGCATTTTATGAACAAAACCTTTTTCTTAGAAACGCAAGTGTGTTAACAGAATAATTGCTAAGTGAAGGAAATCAAGTTTTAATATTCAAAGTGAACGTGGGCAGGTGACTGCATAGTAACAAACACTCGTTGTGATAAACGAACTCTGATTGGTCGACAAAATGGTACGATGAAAATCGGCGGGAATTCCGAGTCCACAAGGAGAAAATTATTTTCAGTTCCTGGGACACGCAATCAGAACCTGATACTGACTGGCCAGATAGAAGGAAAGAGAGACAGAGGAAGGCAGTGGATAACATATTTGCAGGGCCTGATCAGGTGGATGACGGAACGGGGTTGCCAGGAGTAACAGGAGCAAACATACTAAGAGCCACAAGGGATAGGGAGACGTGGAGAACCTTGATCGCCTACGTCCTGAAGGGACAGGGCACATAGAAGAAGAAGAAGAAGAAGTTGACTATAAGCTCCTGACGAGATGAAACGTGTTTGTCAGATTGGATAAGCCCGTATCCCAAGCCAACTCTTGTAGAGCGAGCTTCCATCAGTAGTCATGAGCAAGACAGAAGACGAGTTCCCCGTTTTTGTATGACGAAGAACATAAATCTGAGAAAAAGTGAATTTAAAGGTTTTAATGAAAGTAAAGCCGCCTCGTCCAGTAAGGTTAAATCACGAGACAGAGTATTCCTTGCTTAACCCTGAGACGAATGTTCGTGAAGATGGGAAGAAATAAAGATGAAGAAGAGAGAAAAACGTTTTATTAGAACCCCAACAAATATGCCAAGAAAGCCTCTTCAAACAGATATGAAGATTAAAATATGATTGATAGACTCAATACTTAAACCCCTTATTGAAGAGAGACGCAGATAATTATCATGCAGCGGAATGTGATAGCCTTGTGTCAGGCTATATATATCAGCCGAAATTTTGAGAATTATAACGAATGAAAAATAGCTATCACCGTTTAGGCAACCATATTTATCGTCATGGAGAGACTCAGCTCACCAAGATACAGCACAATGTGATGGCCTTGTATCAGGCTAAATTAATCACCTGAAAATTCGAAAACTGCAAAAGTGGACATAACATTAGTTTCAGCCTCAGTAACCAACTCTATCGGTGAAGAGACCGTAATTGTCCATGAAACAGCAAAATGTGTCGACCTTGTGTCATGCTGAAGAGCAACAAAAATTTAATGTTGGAAAAGAGAAAAGGAGAAAAGAAAGCGAAAGTATTGTTTTTTAAGATTGCTATATATATTTATAAAAAAGAAAACTGAGAGATAAAATATAAAAAAGTAAAAAAGAAAAAAGAGATAAACGATATTTACGAGAGAGAGAGAGAAAAATTGTAAGTTACAAAAATCATATTCTATATTTTTATTTATTTTCTTCCCAGCCCGTAGATTTGCACACATCACCAATTCTTAAAAGTATTTTTATTGCATAAAACATGACACGAAAAATATTAAGTGAATCCCATTCTTGGTGGTAGAGACTTTTATCCTATAGCCCGAAAAAATTAGATTTTATTTTTATTCACAATTGTCAATAAAAATTAATAGTTTAATTTTTAATCACGTGTCTTATGTTATCTTCATTTGGTTGTTTGTTCGAAAAGTTTTGTGTTATAATTTTTCCATCTGCATGATGTGCGAAAAACAAAATCTAATAGCCGTCTAAACTAATATCCAGTAAATTTTATCGGCATTCACCCGAGAAGGTTGACATTATTGCAAAGGAAGAGACAATATTGTCACCCTCGTAGGTGAAGGAGCCCCCAGCCTGAGAGGGTCGTGACATATAGTAATATTTATTGACTTAAATATAAGCTTCATATATTTACCTATTTCCGAAGCATGTTAATGCTTATAGATTCAAGTATAAACATCTGGCAACTAACTATTCCCACACTAATTTTATAAAAACGATGAAGCTTTGATAAAAACAGCGAAGCTTTGATAAGAACGAGGAAACACGAGCTGTTGTCCTGGACATCTCGAAAGCGTTTGATAGGGTTTAGCAAGCTGGCCTTCCGCACAAGCTACACGGCTACGGTATAACTAAACGATTGTTCGATTTAATCCAATTGGTCCTGTCAAATCGTAAAATGATGGTCGTTCTGAATGGGCCTTCTTCTAAATCCTTTCATGTGAACGCCCTCAAGGATCTATCCTAGGTCTTACGTTCTTCCTGATATTCATTAATGACCTTCCTAATGTAGCTAGTTCTCAAGTAGGCATCTATCCAGATGACACCACCATCTGCTCCCGTCTCAATATGAAATCTGCTGGCAAAGTACATATCGTTTCTGCTTTTGGAAAAGATCTTCAATCTGTGATAGATTGGGATAAGAAATAGCTCGTAAATTTGAATACTTCCAAAATGAAGCTTATCTCCCTTAATCACCATAGACAAACGTTCCTACCTTCCATTAGTATGGCTCACACTTGTCTCCCTGAAAGCAATACACGGCGCCTCCTCGACCTCACTCTCTCAGTCGATTTTAAGTGCAATGAATAAATTGAATCAGTAGCTACCTATATTGCTAAGAAGTTTGGGTCCCAGTGCCCAGGAACTTTTTCTCGTCAGATTGCGTTTTACCTATTTATAAATCTACCGTCCGTAGGTGCATTGAATAACGTTGCCATATGTAGTTGGGTGCTCCTGCTGTTCATCTCGTGATTCTCGAAAAAAATCCAAAGGAGGATTTTCAAATTAATCGGTCCCGATTTGGCATATCGCCGTCAGCCACTTTCACACCGAGTTAACGTGGCTTCTGTCGTTTCTACATGGATTTTCACGGCTTCTACTCTGACGGGTTTCATTCCCTGGCGCCCCACCATCATGAATTTACTCGTGCAATGAGACTGACAACTAGGTTTCACTCTTTTACTGTCAAAATATCAAATGTAACCGCCATTTCTTCTTTAGTAGTTTCTTTTCTCGCACTTCCTGCCTGTGGAACTCCCTTCCCAATGCTTGCTTCCCTGATAGCTACAATCTCCAAAAGTTTAAATGCAAATGACAATTGCCATCTCCTTGACTTAAGCCTCTCTCTTACTCTTTCTTCAACATCCTCTGTACCGTTGCTTTTTGTCTTTTCTGTTTTCTCTCTCCTCTCACTGTAAACCCCTGTGCAACAGTGACAGTACTGCCTTACTTGGGGTGAAATGATTATAAAAAAAATTTTAAAAGTTAAATAATTATAGACTCAAATTTGACTGTCACTAAATCCGAACCAAATAAATACTGATAGACAGAAGTATAAATCTTTCATATTTATCTATTTACACTAAGTAAATATTTATAAACTCATAAGCGTCATATATTTCTTCTTTTTCTTTTTTTTGTGCCATGTTGCTTCAGGACGTAGGTGATCATGGCCCTCCACATCTCCCTATCTCTTGTAGCGTTTAACAACTCTTCTTCTGTTATCTCGCTCAAACTCCGCTTCGCCACACATCTACTCAAGACTCTTGTTGCTTTCCTTTGTCTCTCCTTCCCTAAATCCTTTCCGTGAGCATCAGATTCTCCAAAACTTCCTTCCTCACTACATGTCCCAGAAACCCCAACTGTCTTTTCCTGATGTTAAATATAAGTTTCCTTTTCGTGTTCATCCCCTCCAAAACCTCGTCGTTGGTCACATGTTTGGTCCATGGTATCCTCAGCATCCTTACGTAGAACCATATTTCGTTTGCTTCAAGTCTTTTCTTTCCTTATACCTGAAACAAGTAAATACTTAAAGGCTCAAAAACCAATAATAGGGACTTGTAGGTTTTAACCTTAGAGTCATTAGATTATGCAGCCCGTGCACCAAGCTTGTTTCGCTAAAATCATGATAGTAGATAGTGAATTCGATCCTCATTGAGTACTTCATACTTTCGGCTTTTTGCCACATTAAAGATGCGCTTAGAAAATTACCTTAGATGTAGACCAACATAGATGTAGAAAAAATACATTGAAAAAACATTTAAACTCCTTCACCGTCCACATCATTTCACGATCAACACTAAAATTGAACTTCAGTCAGTTAACTGGCATCCATGATAAACGTTTGGGTGATCATGTCTTGATAGAAACCTGATTTGCTTGGCAGAAGATTTTCTCCTTGTAAGTTGTCATTTCTTTCTACGGTAGACTGATTGCCAACTAAGGCTATAGTACTCTATCAGTCCTGCTATTTAACCCATAGCTGTAGGGAGAAGCCTCGGATTGATACATTTTCCGATGATATTTGCGCGTAAGTGAATGCAACGAATCAAAATAGAATTCGAACGCGGATTTCCGATATCTAGTTTTGTGCCGATATCCACGGCATTACAATGCACATCCCCTTAAAAAGACAATAAGAGCTTGCAAATACCATCATTCCCAAAATGTGTAAGCCACCAGCAACAAATATCTTGCCAACAACAAAAATACAAAATTCATTATCTTACAAACGAGTCATCCCAATGCTTACATCAGCACCACTGCTATCAGACAGTGAAATACAAGATGAACAAGATCTAACATCAGAACAGATTCTAGCATTTATCGTATAAAATATACAACAATGCCAAAACATTGGTGAAACTTACAGCAATTTAATAAGATATACGAATAAAAGAGAGACTTACTTTGGAAACTACTTGTAATTTACACAGAAATAAGACAAGTCATATCTTTGTCTTAATAAATGTCACTCTGATAAGAAAAGAAAACAACTGATTACGTAGAAAATACTTAAACAGAATCCTGATAAATATCTTTCCATCAATGAATACACACCAAAAACAATTTTTGTCTATATTTCTGAAATGAGGTATTGTGATTACTTACATTATTCAGACTGTTGTTCTCATATTTGTTGCTCTATTCACTCTTTCCACTCGTTTCTTTCTTTCTCTCTTGTTTTTCTCTTTGCTTTTTATTTCCTTTCTGTCCTTCACTTTCCTATTTCTTTCCCCAACTTCTTTTATTTTTATTTTTGCTTTCCTGTCTTTCCTACCCTGTTTACCGCCTACGAAATGTTTTCCAATAATAAAAGGAAATGAATTTTCATAAATTTTCTTTTCAAAAATAACGTTTATTACCATTATTATTAACTTCTTGATGAGACGTTGTTCTTTCAATGTCAAAACAAAATGTACAATTTTATAGCAGATTGTAGTTTATACATGTTCTAAAGTACAATATATATATAATATATATATATATATATATATATATATGGTAATATTTTATCTAGGCACCTCCACTTTTCAGTTTAAATTTTCGATACCTGATTTTAAAATAAAATTTTTAAAATTAAAAAACGTTCTTGAAGATTTCATTTTAGATTTAATTAAAAGCCTAACGAATAAATTTATTATTTCCATTCAGTAAAAATATCTGGTGTATTTCAGATAGAAATTATATAGATTTGAAATCACATTTACTTTCAATTTCTTAAATTTTCTTAAAAACGGCCATTTTCTTAATCGTAAGTAAATTTGTCAACAATCAAAAACTTATCGATTTTAAAAAGTATTTCAAAAGATTTCTGATACTTTATTTTAGTAAAATTAGAAAATTGAAAGTTAAATTAAGCTGATTTCATAAACGGGAAGGTTCTGTGCGAAATTTACTGAAATTAAGTAAGTGGGGGATAAAACATTTAAAAAAAACTTTTTGTACCAATATTTTCTAAAACAAACATTTCAAAAATAATTTCATTTATTTGTGAATAAGTTTTGAAAATTTCATTAAAATCGGACAATTATTTGATTTGTACAATAATTTTCAAATTAATGTGTTTTCAACCAAAAAATAGCGCAAAAAATCAATGTTAAACTTTGTAGAAGGCGATGACGTAAACTAAACAAGCATTCTAACCAAAATTTTGAACGTGTTAGAAAGGATTAAAAAATTTAAAAAATAATTAAAAATTATTTGATCTTTCCTCTTAATAATAATATCAATATTTTGACTATAAAACTTTATTTTCGTTAAGTTTGTGGCGTTTTGCATTACCCTATGCTGTTTTTCCCGTGAAAAATGGTTTGCGGTTAATACTTTCTCAGAAAAAGTATTGCTGGAATTTTTAAAAAAAGTCTATATTCATACTTTCATTGTGTTCGTTTCTCAAGAACACGTATGCATAAAAATAATCTCATATTTTTATTCTTCATCGGTGACCGTTGTGTGGAGGAGGGTCGTCAGAAAAAATCATGCGCATACGAGGGAGCCGACGTTGAGTCGTTAGCCAGCGGAAGTTCTCTGTTTCTCTCTCTCTCTTTCTCACTCTGTGTGTGTGTGTGTGTGTGTGTGTGTGTGTGTGTGTGTGTGTGTGTGTGTGTTCTGAACTCGTCTCCTTTCATCTTCGAATTTAAAAAAAATCATACGCATTACTACCCCTTCGCACAGTCGTTCAATTGACGTCAATCGTATCTTTTGTCGGCCATTGCTTTTCAAGCTTTTTGTTGTCGACGTGTGTTTTCTACCTTTGATATCGATCACATTTCTATCGGTCACCGCCTGTGTCCTCTGCCTTTCAATCATATTTTATATTATACAGCTAAAGAAAAGATTGTAGAATTTGCATGGCTCGATGATCTCAACTGCGGTCGACCTATACTTATTATCATCATTTTAGAAAAGATAACAGAGTAGAATTTCGTTGACCTCTCCACGACTTTGTGTTATATTATGCGTGGTTCGGGATCTCGACAAACAACGATGACGATCATTTTGTCATACAACAAGGAACAAGAATATGCGTATATATATATATATATATATATATATATATATATATATATATATATAAATATATAATTAAGTACCTCCACGAAATCGCAAAAAAGAGCATAGTATGAATACAAAAAATGTCCCAAACTTAAAAAAACAAACATTTTCCATCAAAATGTTTATATTATTATTAAGAGGAAAGATCAAAGTAATTTTAAATTATTTTGTAAAAATCTTTTAATCCATTCGAACATTTTCTAAATTTTGTCAGAGGATTTTGTTTTGATTTGCGTTAACGGTTAAACAAACGTTACGACTGTTTACAATGGAAAACGTAATGATTACATCACCCACCTTTTTTTGGTGACAAACACATTAATTTGGAAATTCTCGCAAAAATGAAATAATAGGATTTCAATACTCATTTACAAACAAATGAAATTATTTTTGAAATTATCATTTTTTAAAAATTTTGGTAAAAATATTTTTATCTCTGTCACCCACGCTCCATGCAAATCCATTAGATTTTAATAAATTTTAATTGGGTGCAAACTATTAGTTAAACGCAGGACTCATTGGAGAATATAAATCCTCTGTTTTTTTATTCTAAATTTGCAAACATATCCGAAAATCTGCACCGAAGAGTAAAATAAAAAATGCAATAAAACTCTGATATAATTTAATTTGATAAGCTTTTAATTGCTGGAATAAATAGTAAAAATTTAGAACCTTATAGTCTGAAAAAAATATTGTAGATTACTAATAAAATTTTAAAAGAATTGTTTTCATTTTTTTTTTATTATAATAATTTATAAAGGTTTTAAAATATTTTAAAATTCTTTTAAAGAACTGTTTCCCTTAGTTTTTTTTAGTCAAAAATTGATTATTACATTACCTATCGAAAATTGAAAAGTTTAATAAAAATCGTTTTATACCCATCTTTATAAAATAATTTAAACTTTTCTTTTGTGCATTTCATTTTTTTTTTTTGTATCGTAATATCTATGTACAAATTAAAAGGTCAGAGTTTCTTCCCTTACCCGAAAGGAAATGAGTACAATTTTGTCCCTTATGAATGCAATACATTTTTATTTCTAATCAAGAACCTGTCAACACAATTTTGATTTACGACGCGTACAAGTCAAAAAGTCCAAATTTGTGATTAAGAAATAGTTTTATTCTAAATTTCACACTATAGATGAGTAATATTTGTGTAAATCAGATTAATTTAACAAAAAATTTGCTAATTTTCCAAAAATAATGTGTCACAGATGTATATTTTATTGTTGCAATATTTCTAAAACCGAGAATTAACTTTTGTTTACAAAAATGTGTCTATCGCTCAAAAATGGCGGCAAATTTTAACAAATCTCAAACTTTTATATTCCAATCAATATAATTTGTGTTTGAAAACAAAACTAGAATATTTTACATACTAGAAATTGTAAATTTAACCATTTAGCTTTCAATTAAAACTAAAATAAAAGTTTCAATAAAAACTTTTTTATTTTTAAAAATTCAATTTAAAAGTTAGTTATCGAAAATGGGTGGAGGTACCTAAAAACTTATATTTTTTCTTCGTCTATGACGGTTGTGTGTAATAGGAGGGTAGCCAGGGAGATATCGTACACACACAGGAGTTGTCGGGGAATCGTTAACCGGCAGGAGTTCTCTCTCTCTCTCTCTCTCTCTCTCTCTCTCTCTCTCTCTCTCTCTCTCTCTCTCTGTGTGTGTGTGTGTGTGTGTGTGTGTGTGTGTGTGTTCTCTTTTCTTTCCTTCTCTGTTTTCGGCCAGAAACCCCAGACTTATATAACTCAAAATTCCAACATATTTTTGCTTTTTCGGGTTGTCGCTTGACGTCAATCATATCTTTGTCGGTTATTGTCTTTCAAGCCTTTGTTGACACCTGTGTTTTCTGCCTCTGATACCAAACATATCTTTGTCGGTCAAGGTCATATATTACGATAAGGATCGACCGCTGACTACAACATCATTTAAAATTATTAATGACGACCCATATGGAAATGGTCAGTATAAGCAGTACTCTACAACACAACAACTACCCTGGTTACTTGACAGTAACTCCAACAACCTGGGATAGAAGAGGATAACAACACTCCACTCAACATCTTTGGCTTGCCTACCATATGTGAAAGGATTATCGGAAAAATACGATTGATCGGTGGTCCATATAACATCAGGACGACCTTGAAAATTAGTTCAGCACTTCGCAGGTACCTCTTCTAATAGAGGAGAACATGACTAAGAACTGTGAGTACACTATTCCTATGCAGCTGCGGTAAGAAATATAAAGTAGAAACGGACCGCCCTCTTAAGATAAAACTGCGAGAACACCGCAAGGCCGTAACACGAGAGGAAATAAAAAAATCAAGGTATAGCGGACCACATATAGAGAGAAAAGGAAGATCACCGTCTTCTGCGGGACAAACTTTAAATAATAGCTAGAGAACACCACTGGAAAATACGAAAACTTAAAGAATCAGCTCATATGCTAAGCCACAAAAATCAGGTCAGTCGGCCAAGCATATAATTGAATGCAATATGGGAACCATTAATACGGAGTGCTACAGACAAACACTTACAAAAAACAAAATTGTAATATGAGATCTGGTAAAAAATGAAATACCTCATCTCAGAAATATAGAATAACAATTTATCATGCCACCAGCTTTTAGAAAATCCATACGTAAAAATCTAACATTAATCTGTCTACAACCATAATCTGGTAATCTTTACAAATATCACACACAAAACGGCCATCTTTTTTCTTGCTACAATTTTCGCCTTTGAGTAATTATATATATGATAGACTCACCCGTCGATTTTGATGTATGTGGATCCGACAAACTCAGTGAGCTTTTATGATTGTGTTATATATGGCACTCAAAACGCGGTAGTGACCTGCAAAAAAGTTCACATAGTGCAATAACGAGGGTTTCGGGGCATAGCCACAAGAATATGACGAGTGGATCGATATGCCCTTTCCGTGACACGAAAGTATTTTTAATTGCATCATGTTCGATCTTTCTGGTTTATATTTACAAATGAATCAAATGCATTGACAAAGACATTTTGTTAAAAATATATTCCTTGTGCGAAAAGCACACACGCAATTCCCACATAAACATTGAACATTTTAAATTATATATATATATATATATATATATATATATATATATATATATATATAGGGCCACAGTTGTTGGTGTTTCAGTAGTTTTACTGATAAAAGTATTTTGTAAGCAGAATTTTTATTGTAAAGTGCTTGACATCGGGGTGGAGATAGAGTGTTGACAGTTTTAATGCAAAGAAATTGTCACTTTAACTTTCGACTATATATATATATATGTGTGTGTGTGTGTGTGTGTGTGTGTGTGTGTGTTGTTGTTGTTGTTGTTGTTGTTGTTGTGCAGAGGATATTGGCTCGGAACGAAAAACCGGGGAGCCGAGTTCGAATTCCAGTTGAATTCGTTGCATTCACTTACGCGCAAATATCCTTGTTATTTATTATTACGAGCAATCCAACCTCTTTACAAAACTACGTCAATGAAACCTAATCTACAAACTGATTTCTTACAAAGAATATTTATTCTATTCAAATAAACATATCCTAAATATCTTGTGGTCATGAAATAACCAACTGAGGTTGATATGCCGCAAAACAAAATAAACCAAACCAAAACATTGTGATAATACGGCTGCCACATCTGGCCGAGTGCCCCTGCTATTCAGCTCTGGGTTCTTGACAAAATCCAACGGAGAATCTGTAATGTGATCGATCCCTACGTGATGTGGTTTTCCTGTGTCTCTTCTACAAATACGGCTTCTGCTCCAATGAACTTAGCTCACATATGCCCCTATGTATGAATTTACTCGAACTATTACAGTAGCAACTAGGTCCCACCCTTTTACAGTGAAACCGATAAAATGTAACCGCAATTTCTATGCTAGCAGCTTCCTTTCTCGCACCTTCCGCCTATGGAATTCCCTTCCGTATACTTGCTTCTCGGACAGCTGCAATCTCCAAGAATTTAAATGTAAGGTCAATAGCCATCTACTATCTCATTGACTCTCTTTCTCTCAAGGTCTTTTTTCCATCCACTCCACCCCATCACACCAGTATTCGCATACATCTATTACCCTTTTCCTGACCCCCACCCTATGACCTGCTCCTCTTTCTCATCACTTTCCCCCTATGTAACCCCCTGCGCAACAGTGGCAGTAAAACTGCCTTGCATGGGGTGAAATGATTAAAAAAAAGAAGAATGAGGAAATAGTGTGAAATAAGAAAAGGATTAAATTATTTTAAGACATTGACAATCAGAAGGTGAACATCTACCCCCACAAATTAAATAAAGTGATCTATTCAGAATCAACTAAGTCAAAATCTATTGAAGTCGTCCGAAAGGTTTTTATAGTAAAATAACCAGCAACACATTTTGGGGAAAAAAATATTACCAGCAATCCTTTTGACTTTCAACAAAAAATAAATCCTCTTTACAAAAATATGTCAATGAAACCTGATTTACATACTGATATCTTACAAAAAATACATATTCTCTTGATACGAATATATATTATAAAAATCTTGTTGGCATTAAATAGCTCATTAAGGCGTTAATATACCGTAAAAGAAAATAAATCAAACCAAAACAAACCTTTCTCTCCCCGTTTCTCTCTCTTCCCTTTCTCTCTCTCACCTTTTCTCTCACTCTTTGTCTTTCTGTCTCACAATTTCTCTATTTCCCCTTTCCATCTCTCTCTCTCTCTCTCTCTCTCTCTCTCTCTCCTTTCCCTCCTTTTTTATCTATCTGAACCTTTCTCTCACTATATATATTACCATAGTACATTTTTGAAAAAAAAATTACCAGCAATACAACTGAATCTCGGCAAAAACCTTCTTTACGTCAATGAAATATTCTATTCATGCAAACCTACCCTAAAAATAGACCAAACCATCTACACACAGAAAATCTCCCGCCAATCATCAACACGGACTTTACCAGACAAAAGTAAAATCCTCACTAGACTCATTTGCGCACATACAGGTACGCACTTGATCAACCAATTCTCGCTTCTGATACACATGCACACGTGAATGATACGCTACCGAACAAGACAAATAGAAGTGAGCTCTACTTAACCAATGAAAAACAAAAACAGAAGAATCAAAATTCCTGAATTTTCTTTTCTGCTCCATATTTTCAACGATTTTGCAGACGAAATAGTTAAATGCAACGACCTCTTCTACTCTATTAGTTTCTTTTCTCGCATTTCCCGTTTGTGAAACTCTCTTCCGTTTGCTTGCTTTTCTCATAGCTACAATCTCCAAATGTTTAAATGCAACGTCAATTGCCATTTTCTTTCTACTCGATTCTTATCTATCTCTTATCCTTTCTTCGACATCTACTGCACCTTGTTTTTTTTCTTACTATCACCCTCTGAGCACCAGTGGTGGATCTGCCTTGCTTGGGGTGAAATGATCATTTTTAAATATTTCATTTTCTACTTAAGTTTAATAAAGTACAGAATATTAAATTCATAAACCTCTCCTATTTATTCTATATTCGATCATTCTTTCGAATTATAATCCATAATTGATATATAGACCCAAGTATAATCGACCAATATGTACCTCTATACAAACCACGTAAATGTTTATAGAATCGGGTTACTGAGTGTGGAAGAATTGGAAAACAGAAACATTACTACGGAGCGAGAACAATTGACGGGTAATCGTGGAGACAATAGATAGCGATTGACATTGCATTTAAATTTTTGAAGATTAAAGTTGACTGAAAAGCATGGAACAAAAAGAGATTCCTACAAGCGGGAATTGCGAAGGGAAAAACAATTAGCATAGAACTTAATCGATTTTAATGGTAAAAGGAAGAGACCATGCTGCAAATCTCGCAAATTCCACTGTAAATTCGTGAAAACTCGTCTTTCAACTGTAAATTGGTGAATACTGCGCATAACTTAGTTTAAGTACCATAGAAAAGAGTTCGTCCGAACAATTGCCATGGAAGTGATAATAGAAAACGCAATAGGTTGGCAGGTTTATGGCGATGGGAGAGTGACGCCAGACTAATATTATTACTGATTCTTTTTTGGATTTTATCAAGGGTCTCTAGATATATAAGAGAAGCCTCGGACTATATGTGGTAGGAATATTCTAAACAGGAACGGATGGTAGATTTATATATATGTATGATTCTAGAAAGAAAAATTGTCTCTAACGACATAGTTAACAATCTTTCTTAGCAATTGTCCAATCGATGAAATTAGTATGGTCTTTATTTCCTCCGAAGAATGTTAGCCCGGGACACCGCAACATGAAAGCTAACATCAACCAACGTGGATGGGAAGCGGAATCTGGTTTATTATCGTTTTGGAGGCGTTAAAAATAACAAGCCATCCTTTGCCCCAGTTAACATAAGAGTGAAGTTCGTTTTTGACAGCAGCCTTCATAAAACTGTTGATTAGGCCATGAGCTGGAACTAAGTTCTTACAGGTAAGTAAGCAGGTATATACAAAAAGAGATTGACTTGTAGAAACCCAAATAAATTTTTATAGAATCAAATATAAATGACAAATATATACATATCCGCGAGCAAGATCTTTTGAGCAGATGTAGAGACTTATTCCTTATTTCCTGCTCGGGTTTGGGTTGACTTTTCTTTGTAAAGCCATTTCATTCTATTTCACTTCTAGTATCCTTTTGCATCTTAGTGGCATTATTGCCTTGATTTAGGATTGGATTTCCAGTTCCTTCTAAAGTCTTTTCATCTATTTCACTCCCAGTATCTTATTGCATCTTAGTGACATTATCGATTTGCTTGGATGAATTGATTAAAGAAAAAACAACAACAACAAAAACATGTCAACCTTTATTGTCTGAAATAGAAACGACCAATCTCGGAAATGCTTGCTGACTAAAATTAAAACGAACAATATTTACTTTTCCCTAAAACAAGTAAATGCTAATCGACTCAAATATAAACGCCGATATAAAAAGACTCATTTCGACCTTAAAAAGCACAACAATGTTTGGTGTGTCTAAATCGACCAACCCAAACCAACTCAATTCAGCCCTAACTTGTTTTGTATGAAATCTCGGTTAGATACTATGCGAGACGATTGATGATGTGGCTTGCATGTGCATGCGTTAGATTTACAGGCGTCTCGCCTGGAAGCCATAGTTTGGCAATTACAACTCCAAGGCGTCTGAATCCTACTGGGAACTCTGCATCAATGACATTGAGTTAAAATAAACTGCATTAAGCAGACATATATAGATTACACACACACATATATATATATATATATATATATATATATGTGTGTGTGTGTGTGTGTGTGTGTGTGTGTGTGTGTGTGTGGTGTTAAACACGCACACACCATGCTTATATATATATATATATATATATATATTTATTTATTTGGAATTTATGACATAAATATGTTATAATATCACTACAAAAGTAGCCATTTTGTTTTGACACTATCTGTGTCTTATCAATTGCCCGTCAGTAGGACACATATAGTATCGTAACAAAATGGCTACTTTTGCGGTGATATTAAAAATATTTATGCTATAAATTCTAAATAAATATTATTCGCTCTACTGTGTATTGAGCAACTTTTTAAGAATAGTGTTTCTTTGAAAACGGAATTTTAGCCTCTGATACTAAGCACCTTAACCCAGAAATATAACATACCTTATAAAGTTATATTTATAGGCTGAGGTTGATTAATTGTTGTCTAACTAAAACCAACAGTAAAATAACATTGTCATCTCATTTTAGAGATAAATTTATCAAAATTACACAAAATATCTTGAAATACTAAAAAGTAAATTTATTCAATAAAATCACCATTGGCTTAAACTCCAGCCTCCAAATGACTTTGGCATCTCCTGCATCTCTTCTAGACAGTCTTTTTGTCTAAGTTTTCTGAATACTGTCATAATTCTTGTCCTCAGTTCATCTTTGGTGTTACATGGAGTTTTGTTGGTCTCTCATTCAACAGTGCACTACATGCAAGGGGGTCGCAGTCTGAGTATTTAGGTGGCCAGATGTAAAGGGTGATGTGGTCGATGGAATAGTCTGATAGTCATGACTGTGTCTTCCTGTTTTTGTGACATGGTGCAGACTCCTGGTGCCAGGCGTAGATTCTTCAGGCAGCCACCCTCTTGACACAGTTCAAGCGCTACCGCCTCAAAGCACTTCATGTAGGCCACCATTCTGAATCTGAGACTCTGTGAAAAGATAAATGGAGACATAACGTCGCCATCACTAGTAATCACCCCAAAGATGTTGACTAGATAAATCATCCAAGTCTTTTCGAATCCTCTGTACTTTCCTCAGATTGACACCCAAACACCCTGAAATGCTCTTATTGGAGTTCCGGCACGAATCACAAGCAGTAAAGCATGACGTTCCTCTTTATCTTACAGAGGGTTCCCAACTGACTCAACAAAATAAAATAAAAACAACGCACATGCACGAAATAATGTACTTCTGAATAACCGTAGAGAAATCATTAGTATGTGTCATCACAGAAATAAATTTAAATTGCAATAATTAGCTTATTCTTCCATTTAGTCACAATAGAACCTTTTTAACAATCTGGCTAAGCAGTTACCTTTTTCTTGCTACCTACCACTACTCACTCAATGCTCAAGCTACATACCTCCCACTACCATAGAAACAATTACTACTAAGATTCCGCTAGCTGAACCCTATAATAGCCAATATTCCCCCACCTCTTCCTTTACTTGACCAAGGCTCTGGCATTAGAATTTTTTCTAAAAACATTTGATGCATGTTATTGTGCAGTATTAACAAAAGAACCATTCTATTTTCATTTACAATTATTCACTTGGCAATAAATACTAAAAAATAGTATGACATACATCATTTTTTTTTTTAACACTGGGGTTGCCTAATAATTATGTCCGGTAGTGTACCTTTGACATGGATATATATAGAAAACTTATTTACATGTTCTAAAATATAATTTATAATATATATATATATATATATATATATATATATATATATATAGCTTCGTTAAATTCAACTGACAAAGTCATCTAAATATTTTGGGATTAATTATTACTGAGTAAATGCAGCTTCTACGTGATAACTTCGACTCACTGGACGAGTATGACTACCACTGACAAATTCGATCAATAATTTGGGTTCTCGTGAGAACGGCAATGACTGTTGAAGTTAGCATGTGAATGCGATGTTTATGCAATGTTGTTCTGCAGAGGGCCTGGCCTGTTTTATGACAACTTTTATGACACACTCCACATGTTAAATTATTTCCAGCATAGTTTTCTTCTTTTATGCACCGTGTCCCTTCAGGACGTAGGTGATCATGGCCCTTAATATCCCTTCTCATGTTATCCCACCCAATTCCCACTCCAACATCCATCTGCTCAAACCCATCAGGTATGTCATCCTTTGCTTTCATTTGTTTCTCTTTCCCTCTCCACGTCACGTGATCATCAGTAACGATGATGTTTTGGAGAGGATGGAGTGAATGAACACAAAAAAGAACCTGATGTTTAAAATCAGGAAAAGGCAGCTGAAGTTTTCATAATATATGCATGGCGGAAAAAGGGTTTTGGAGAAAAGTTATACTAGAATTATGCATTAGCTTTGATTAAACTTATCTGTTGATTTAGTTCAAGACTCGGGCTTTTTTTGCCAGGCTGTTGTTGTATCAAGCAGTATGTTGTTTTGACGAGCTTAAAGAATCAGGGTTGGTCAGGCTCTCAATTCAATTATTGGTTGTCGTAAAAACGAAATCAATTTTTACCTCTTCATAAAGTACTTTAGCTATAGTACTGGTTTTATCAGTTGATTACCGAATTTTAACTTTTGATTATATATATATATATATATATATATATATATATATATATATATAAAGTATAATACTTGGTATATTAATATATAAAGTATAATACTTGGTATATTAATATATAAAGTATAATACTTGGTATATTAATTCCGATAGAGACGAACTCAAAAGAACTCAATGTTAAATTCATTTATTTAATTTAACAGAGTAATATAATTTAGAAAAGTTTTAGATATACTACAATTTCATGGGTAATACGTATTTCGCCGCTGTGTGACGGTGCGGCTCTTCAGATTATCTTAAGATCATTTGTGTCTGTAGAGCCGCAAGGTCATCTAGCGGCGAAATACGTATTACCCATGAAATTGCAGTATATCTAAAATTATATATATATATATATATATATATATGTGTGTGTGTGTGTGTGTGTGTGTGTGTGTGTGTGTGTGTGTGTGTGTGTTTCCTTTGATTTATCTAGATATAATACGCTTCTGGCTCCTACGCCTATGTTATTTCAATCAAAATTTAAAATTCTGTGACCAAAGGTTAGATATCTACTTGCAAAGGATATCTAGAAAAAAATGTAGATAACTGCTAATTAAAAGTTAAAATGTTTTTGCCCAGTAAATTTGAGAAGCTCCTCATAAGCTGTGATCATGAGTAAGTGGGTCGCGATTCTCAAAAGTTTTGGAACCTTTGCTCTAGAACAACTTGCCGTAGAGCATTTCCGAAGTTATTCTGGTAAAATAAAATCAAGAATAAACAACGAATATTTGTCTACGCATTAAAATATTCTGTCAGTTAAGTGCCATATATGATACACCAGTACATATATATATAGTAAAATTACCCTAATTACGTATTTATATAAAGTTACTATCAATCTATTTTATAGTAAAATAATCACCAAAACATAATTAAAGGAAAATTACCACCAGTACTTATTATTAATAAAATGACTATCAATTTATAGTTAAATTAGTACCAATACATATTTATAGTAAAATTACCAGCATTACATTTTTAAAAAGCATGGCCAACAATACATTAACTAGTACAATTATCAACAAGACATTTTTCTAGTAAAATAACCAACAGTATATTTTATAGTAAAATGACCAACCATACATTTTATAGTAAAATGACCAACAATACATTTTATAGTAAAATGACCAACCATACATTTTATAGTAAAATGACCAACCATACATTTTATAGTAAAATGACCAACAATACATTTCATAGTAAAATGACCAACAATACATTTTATAGCAAAATGGCCAACAATATATTTTATAGCAAAATGTCCAACAATACATTTTATAGTAAAATAACCAACAATACATTTTATAGTAAAATAACCAACAATACATTTTATAGTAAAATAACCAACAATAAATTTCATAGTAAAATAATCAACAGTAAATTTCATAGCAAAATGTCCAACAATACATTTTACAATAAAATAACCAACTATAAATCTTATAGTAAAATGACCAAAATACATTTTTATAGCAAAATAATACATTTTATCTATAGTTCAAGGAATACAACTGCGTTCATATTTAGCTGAAGCCATAAAATTGTGTTTAAAGTATTTAGATTTCGAAATGATATAACCCATTGAGGTGTTTATATACATCTGAATAAAATCAACCAACACACCTGATTAAGCATGCGAAATTTATTGGATTTGTCGCTCAGCGAAAAACATGTCTATTGTTCTTGTCGGAACACATATTGTGAATCTGGCAGAATTGCAACCACAATGTAGAATTCAGTAGAGGCTGCAAAATCCCCATTAGGATTTTCCGAGCTGGTGAATGCAAAGCTCTACCACGACACTGTACACAAATCATCCGTATACATTTGCCTTTGGACAATGGTGTCGTGATCATATCTCACTCGTCCTTTGGAATTCTTCTCGCATTCCAAGTGATTCTATACATGATATCAGCAAAATGACAGGCACCATACCGATGGATTTCAGCCATGATGCTGACCTTCCCTGCAGCCTTCCTTATCTTTGACTCATGTAATATTAACCGCTTAGATACAAGAAAATATTTGGCATTCATTGACTGAACAGCGAGCGTTACTCTCTGTTGAAATATATAAAATATTTTCTTGAAGCAATTTTAAACATACCAACACATATACATTCATATCAATATACACACATAACGTTACCGTCCAACACACACCTAAAAGACAAGCGTTTCTATACAAACATACATATATACTATTACATATATTATCATCCAAAATATTCTGCACACACACATTTAAGAATAAATATCTATTGCCTTAATACACATGACACATATAAGACCAACAAGAATTAAACTCAAATCAGAACATACCAGTATACTGCGTTTTTATTGTTTTGTTGTTTTATTTTTCTTATATATTTTCTCTATCTTTGAAGAAGCTTTAAAGTTTTATGTACAATGAATGAAATATCACTGATTACTTGATTTTTGGTCATAATAGAATTAGACCAGTAGAAAATTGTATTAAAAAGTGTTCAATACAATTATATTGTAGAGATTTTGTATATTCTTGATTTGTAAACGAGTTATTACCCGACCTACGTTTTTACCATGTGGTGTCTTCAGGTGATTTACAATAACTGATTTTATAGTTTTTTAAGAACGCTCATGTAACGGGTATTTTTTGAACGCTCACGTAACGGGGATTTTTTGAACGCGCAATTTTCAAAATTAGAAGAAATTATAACGTTTTCATCCATGGTTGTATGAACCTAATAGGTATTTGATGGTTACACTTAGTCATAATTTCTGTTATAATTCTGTTATGTTATAATTATATAAGTTATAAGGCGAGACGCAGTATAATTATACCGTTCGGACTTACACTTCTATTTTGCTGATTACTAACACGTATTATTGTAGATATTGTTCTGTTATTCTAATACACGGTTTCAACCTACCTTCTTTTTTCCGTGTCATACTTCCGAACATAACAGGCCACAACTTGGCGAGGAAGATTTCACCACAACAATATATATACATATGAGCCTTTACTTTTGTGACCCACCATATATATATATATTAAAATGTGTGTATTTAGGCAGCAAATTTTCTTTTAAACATGTCAGATTAAATAAATTGCAATAAGCTGTAACGTTGACAAATGTTATTTTCATTCATTTCTTAAGGTAGCCAAGTACTTTCGACCTCTTTCCGAGGTCATCCTCAGGGGTGTGAGTTATGGTAACAACTGTAACCGGAAAACTGTGTTACTAAAAATCACTGTACATTTGTTTTCTACCTATCAAATATAACGGTTGACAAATTCCTAGCGTTCATTAGAACGTGAAAATTATCCAAAATTGAATTTTTTATATGTTATAATGTCAATGGTCATGCACGTGTTAAAGCATGAAAACACGACCAAGTACTGTCAACCACTCAAAAAGAGGTACCTTAAGAAATGAATGAAAATAGCATCTGACAACGTTACTGCTCATTTCTGACATCTTTTGTTACGCAAAAGATTATCCGTCAGTATGAACGGATTTTATTAAAAATAAGCAATCCAGGAATACGATTAGTAAGGATATATATATATACAAGCCCTTGAAGTGAAGCCGTGCTGGAACTAGTATATCCGTGTAATACTATTCTGGCTGACTGGAGTTCAGATCTACTATGACTACTGATGCCGTATTCTCTGTGTAAGTTCGATATTTCTCGGGATTTTACGGAAACTAACTTATCTCATTATGGCAGGAGTATATGTATACTCAGTGTAGTCTATTATCATAGAAAAAGAGGAGATCCCACAATACACACACACACACACACACATATATATATATATATATATATATATAGAGAGAGAGAGAGAGAGAGAGAGAGAACTAAAAACTAGAACTTGCAACTCACTTAATGACATCTGCCCTTTATGTCTAAGTGAAAAACTACACATTCTTCAGTATTCTAACAGCAACGATTTATTAAACCGTAGAGACGAATTAGCAGTAATATGCAAACATCGAAAATATTTCTCGCTAAAATTTAAGTAAACAAAAAAACACCCCAACCACAACTCCCCACAACACAAAAAATACACAAAACCAACCCTATAAATAAACAGAAAAAGAAAACAAACCCTATACAATACCAACAAAAAATAATGCAGTTGCAGCAGAATAGTAGATAAATAAATAAATAAATATATTTTATATCTATAAAATATGTTTTATAAAGGATAGATATTTTAAAAGAAATATATTTCTTAAATATTATAAAACATTAAATTTTATAATATTATAAAATAGTTTAAATATCATAGAATACTATAAAATATGTTTGTGAAAGATATATTTTATAAAAAATATATTTTATAAAAAACAAAAAAATAAAAAACAAAAAAAGCACAAACCCAATAAAAAATAACATAAATTAAACTAAGAAGAAACCAACCCCAAAACAAAACAACACCTACCAACCCCTAAACCAAATAACAACACTCAATGCGCCAGCAGTCTCAGCTCTCACAAGATTAATAGATTAACCTATCCTGAACTCACAAACAAACACTTAACCCTAAGACCATAAAAAGGTCAACAGAACTCAAAATACAGATCACCCCTCTAACACCGAAAAAATACAAATCCAATACAAATAAACTGGCTTTTCAACTAGATAATTCTCATTTCTAAAAAATTCACCTGAGGATGAAGCCAACAACATAATGGGCTGGCGTCGAAACATGAAAATGTTTGTGTAGTGATACTATGAATTTATAAAAACATTGTAACAACCTTTACAGTATATATATATATATATATATATATATATATATATATATATATATATACACAAGTACACGAACTTATATAAATATATTTCTTATATAAATATATTTCTGGTGTTAATAAAATCGTGCTCAATGAACAGAGCTATTAAGTATATATTAATAAATATGCATATTATCCTACGTCTAAAGCATGGCTTGGAGTTTCATGCACTTTGCAATTATCAAGTGCTTTTTATGATTAGACCGTTTCAGAACTTGAATTTTTAGTTCTCGCGTTATTCATGATATTTACATATAAAATGCTGCAATGCTATTTTTTAATTATATGAATTTTTTAACTTAATATGAATATTTTATAGGTATATATTAATTTATTATATATATATATATATATATATATATATATATATATATATATATATATCACTCTTCTTTGTATATGCTTTTACATAACGATCACTGTGTACTTGCAGGGAGATTTGATTAAGGGAACCGATTTTTCTCAGGTTTTATTTGGCTAAGATTTTCTCACTACTTGGAACCTACCTTGATATAGCTTCAAGCACTGATATATATATATATATATATATATATATATATATATATAACATTGTAAGTAATCCTGGGTATGATCATAAGCTACATCCTACAGTAAGTTCCAACAATGGTTCCACGATCCTGAGAACCTATCTCCCGATAGGTTTTCAGGATCGTGGAACCACTTTTTAATTTCTTTTGTTCTTGACACTGGGTAGTAGCACCTGTTGTGGGCTCCACTATGGGTAAATAAAAAACATTAAAAGAAAAGGCAAAACATTATGAAAGCATAAAAATACAGTTTTTGAATAAAAATAGGAGCAATACATTTTTCTATACAACTTACCAACAGTTTAAATTAGGTTGTTACAAATATACTGGCCGCCCAAAGTCTTTTATTTTGAAAAGCCATTTTAACATATTATTCACGGTATATAATAGGTGAATTTTGGAATACATAATGGTTAATGTATACTTTTTGATAATTTGTAATTTATTGTCAGACAGAAATATTCTTAAAGGCCTTAATTATTTACATGACGAAAAATGATCTTACCCCCAAACTTCTGCCACGACCACTAGAGCATGAGAATATGGGTCCACAAGCAATCAGGCAGTATGAAGGTGGTTCCAGAAATTATATACTGGTAATGAAAGCCTTGAAGATGAAGAAGTTAGAGAATAGTTTTGCAGTCTTGACAACGAACAATTGCAAGCAGTTGTTGAGCAAAAGTCAAAGTTTCAGAGAAATATCACCGACACTTGTCAGCACTGCAACATTTGCAGAGTAAGGTGAAAAAGCTCGATAAATGCGTTTTTCGTGATCTCAATGAAAATCACAAACTTAAGCCTTTTGAAATGTGCTCGATACTCTTTCTGCGTAGCACAAATGATCCCTTTTTTTTGACCGAATAGTTACTTGTGATGAAAGGTGGATCCTTTATGATAACCGTAAACGATCAGGTCAATGGCTCGATTGTGATGAGTCTTCCAGACATTTTTCAAAGCCAAAGTTGCATCAGCAAAATATTATGGTGACTGTCTGGTAGTCAGAAATTAGTGTTTCAGACTACCAGACAGTTTCAGATTTCTGGAAGTTGATGCTGAGATTTACTTCAATCAACCTGCTGAAATGCATGCACGTCTGCAAAAAGTGAGACCTGCATTGGTGAACCGACGTGGTCCAATTCTGCTACATCATAATGCGCGGACACATGTTGCAAGAATAACGTCACAAAAATTCACAGGTTTGAGATACGGGACTTTACCACATCCTCCATATGTTCCTGATCTTTCATCCGCTGATTAACATTTTTAAGCATTTAACCATATTTTTAAATGTAAAATCGTTAGGTCTAACCAAGAGGTGGAATCAGCTTTCAAAGATTTTATTGCATCACAGCCATATGTAGATAACCAAAATCCCTCCAATATTGTGCATGTAAAATAAAAGAGAATAATTTATGGTTTAGGTTTAGGCAGAAGATCTTCTGTTTAATAAGCAACGATAATGGTTACTGGAAAGACATTGTGTTTCTGATATACTATTTATTTGACCAGACAAAAAAGGAAGAAACAAAATGTGGTGGCATCTTTTTCATTGGATCATGAATTGATTTCAACTGAAACGAACGTGAGATTTCTTGTTAAAAAATAGTTTATCCAAATATTTTTAGCAAGTAATTTAACTTAGTAGCAAAATTTTGGGGTATGAACGTTTTCTCACGTACTTTCACTCTCTTCATCACTAACAAGTAGTCGGAAAAATGTCCCTACTGGGAACAATAAGAGTAAACTATGCGATGTGCTATTTATTATTCCGAGAAAACCTTTCTCCTGATGAATGTCAGTTGATTTGACTTTTCTGTAAGGAAGGGAGACATTTTAACTTTGGTGTATCAAGTGGCATTATCGCCTTGCTTGGGGTGAAATGATTAAAATACGTAATAAGAACAATAATGGAACACAAATTAAGAAGATTTGTTATCAATTTAATATACAACGAAGACGGAAAGTGCGACATAGATATCCGAAGACGAATCGGCATGGACAAGGATGAATTTCAGAAAATGAGTAGAATATTGACAGGAATATTTCGCTAGAAACAAAGAAGAGAGTACTGGATTATTATGTGATGTCTGTTCTTTAATGTGGTAGTGAATGCTGAACAATCTCATTAAAGATGAAGGAAAGACTTGAAGCAACGAAAATGATGTTGAGGATACCATGGACCGAACATGTGAGTAAAGACGAAGTTTTAGAGAGAATAGACACGAAAAGCAAACAGATAATAAATATCAGGAAAATACAGCTCAAGTTTCTGGAACATGTACTGAGGAAGGCGTGATTGAAGAGTCTGGTACTCACAGGTCAGATAGCAATGAGTAACATACTTGACGGGCTTGAGCATGTGGATGACCGAGCGGGATTTTGTTTGTGTAACAGGAAAAAACGTTCTAAGATCCACTAGGTATAGGGCGATGTATACGGCCATGATCGCGTACATCCTCAAGGGACACGGCAGAAAGAAGAAAAAGAATTATAAATAGCTAATCAGTATTGAGAATAGGTGGATTCATAATCAGAATTTGATAAACAAATAAGAAATGTTAATGTGAATATAAAGTGGGTGATCAATTCTATATTACAGTTAATATGTAAACTGATCCCTCACTTTGTAGCCATGCTAGTTTCTATGCATTTATATTCTAAATATAACCTTGAGCAAATGTATGGCAGAGCAGGTTTTGGGAGCGCTAACAGACGAAGGAGTGTCAAATGCTACAAAAGATAGGGAGATATGGAAGGCCCTGAT
Organism: Ascarosepion bandense; assembly: GCA_037127315.1. Classification (NCBI taxonomy): domain Eukaryota; kingdom Metazoa; phylum Mollusca; class Cephalopoda; order Sepiida; family Sepiidae; genus Ascarosepion; species Ascarosepion bandense. Next base: position 1,125,612 of record JBBBDQ010001954.1, read on the forward strand.
CGCCAACGTCCTGAAGGGGCTTGACACATAGAAGAAAAGGATATAACTAAGAAATATCAGCAATCCTTTAAGATATTTATGAAATATAATTATTGACTATCTTTTTGACCGCCCTATCGATGACTCCTGTCTAATACTTGCTGGGAAACTGTCGCCAAAGCTATTGATTGAACCAGAATTAAATTCAACCTTAAGCAAGTTAACACCCTAAAAGTCTTTGTAATACAAATGCTTGTCGCTTTTATGATGAACTGAGTTTAAAAAGGATGTGCGTTGCGGTGTATTAGATATCGGCTCGGAACGAGAAACCGGGGAGCCGAGTTCGAATTCCAATTGAATCCATTGTATTAACTTACGCGCAAATACCCTTGGGAAAGGTACTAATCCGTCTATTCCTTCCAGTTATGGGTTAAATAACAAGACAGATTGGGTTCTATAGTCTTGGTCAGAAAGCAATGGCAACCTCCTGCGGGATAATCTTCTGCCCAGTCAGTCATGTCACTTTCGAGACATGATCGCCCAAGCGTATATCACGTATGACACTTAACTGACTGAATATAATAGTTGAAAACTTGATTAAGGTTTCTACTGGATATAAAGTGGGTGATCCGTTTTATATTGTGATGAAGTAATAAACTGATCCCCCACTAATTACTACTAAATAATGTAATACATCTCTTCCCTCTCTAGCTATGAGTCAAATAATAGGACAGATTGGGTTCTATAGGCTTGGTCGGCAACCAGTCTACCGCAGAAAGCAATGGCAACCTCCTGCAGTATAATCTTCTGCCCAGTCAGTCATGTCTCTTTCGAGACATGATCGCCCAAGCGTGTATCACGTATGGCACTTAACTGACTGACTGAGTTTTAAAAAATGTTTGACTTTTACAATAGAATTCGAGGGTTATCAAATTTTAAATATTTGATTTTCTTTTGCGTGCAAGAGATGTTGTATGGGTGTGGCGTGGGTGTGTGATGTTTCTACCGATGATGATAACAGCATCTATCCAGTCTCAGTAGCGATCGCAAGTGTTAACATCTTCCTGTTGTGTTTAACTTCGCATCCTGCAGTGTTTTTTTGTGTCTGTTATTTTTATCGAAATTTTCAAATTTCATTACTATGTCTGATAAAATGTGAAGTAAAAAGAAAAGGAGAGACAGTATCATTAAGTAGGTTGTTCATCTAATGATCCCAATCATATGACATAATATAATAATATAATATAACATAATATTATATATAATATAATCTAGACTTATTTATAGATGGAACTTGTCTCTGTGTGTATGTGTGTGTGTGTGTGTCTGTGTATCGGTTACCTATAGACTCCAAAACGGCTGAACCGATTTTCTTGAAAATTTACACAGTTGTACTATAAGCGTCTGCAAGTGATCTTAGCTAGGTTTTGTGTCGCGGTACCTCCGACAAAAATCGAAAATCGGGTTATAGAAGGAGTGGTTCGATTTTAATCAAATTTGATACACTCATAGGCAAAGACATAAGAAACGATATTCAGAAGTTTCAAAGTTGCAGTTCGTACAATAGTGCAGAAAATCGATAATATATATATATATATATATATATATATATATATATATATATAAAAGGCAAGGTGTTTGTGTGTGTCTGTTTATCTGCCTGTATGTCTGTATTTTTTTTTTCAGCCCTTTTATTTTAGTTTTTGTTTCGGGTTTGGCTCTAAGTAGGTATAATTGTAGTTCTTAGTCTCAGCCATGATACCATTTACTCAGAGGACTTATTTAGCCTTCAAAATTCAGTTGACGACGAAAAAAACTTCTTTGATATCGATAGGAGGAAATCAAAATTTGACTTACATCCATTCATTTTTCTTTCAGTCTACGGTTTCGCTTTAACTGGAAACAACTATTGCTTTTTAGCCTTTCGTGCCAATGTCCAAAGAGTCTGAGCTCCAGGACCATGGATTAGTTTTAAAGCTTTCATTACTTCCGGGAAACGCCGGGATATACTGCTAGTGCTAAATAAAATTCATACTGTTCATTTATAAAACTTCGTTAGGGAGTTTTCATTCCCTCAAAAATTCTAAACTCAAATGTAAAAAATACAACAAGTATCATGTACCCATAATATAAATGGAAACAGAAAGAAAACAAATAATTGCAGAATAAATTTATTATTTACTAAGTGAACGTTTATACAGTTGCGCCTTAAATATATATGTTTATATTTCTGAGATGAAGTACTATTTATAGTATTTACATTATTCTGATTATTGATCTCATCTTTGTTGCCATTTGTACGATGTTTCGGCCGTTGTACGTTCCGGCGTTCTTCAGGTGCTAGAAATTTGGAACCGAACCCTTTATTACAATCACTGGGGTATATAAACTCCATTCCTTGCGTAGTAGTGCCTCTTTTGGTATTCATGAGTTATCTCCCTCTAACCCTGTAAGTTACTTTTTCACCACAGTAATACCAGCCTGGTATTATTGTGAAATATTAATATACATACCCTACCTTATAACTTACTATCAAGAATATATTGTGCGTGTTCAATAATATTAGGTATATAAAATTAAATAAAAAGTCAAAAGCGCAATAGTTTATCTCACATGTTCTCGCAAAACCCGTCGGGATCTTTTGCAGAACTCTTGGGTTCTGGGGAATCCCTTTTGAGAAGCGATGGTCTATACTATGATTTGTCTTCATTTTAGCCAGGTTCGTAATCGTTTTGTTAACTTTTTTGGTTCAATAATTATTTTTTTGAATTCACGAAAATATCAAGCAACATATCGCAAACAGCCGACTTAATATTGGCATAAGATAAATGTTACGTAATCAAGTTCTGTAGAGGATTGTATCTCTAACACTCATAATCAACACCATAAGGAATGACATTAAATGAGTATATATATATATCTATATATATGTGTGTGTGTGTGTGTGTGTGTGTGTGTGTGTGTGTGTGTGTGTGTGTGTGTTAGTGGGAGAAGTAATATAATGAGACAAATTAGAAATTTATTCTTATCAACGCGTTTCACCGATGTGACGTGTGTTAGTTTCAGCTTCTTAAGGTTGGAATTAAAGTCAGAATTGTGTGTAAAGAAAATCAGTTGGGATATTTGATAAGAGCAACAATAAATTAAATTACCTTATCAAATCCGACAACCAGCCCTATAAAGTGTTTGTTTACTTCCTTCTTATTTTCACACACACACACACACACACACACACACACACACAGATATATATATATATATATATATATATATACACTGTTAAATATAAGAGACGATGAATGTCTATTATATTTAATCATGAGCCGTTCTACACATCGTATTTTTGGCTTTAATTTCAGGTGAAAATAGACAACAATTGTCCAACATTTGGATAATCTTTTTATTATGCTGCTTCTAAGCTTTTGGCTCACATGAGCCATCTTCAGAGAGGTTACACCAAAGATTTCACACCGCGTGAGAGACAGAAATATTAACTGAACCATATGTCTAAATGCATTGTAATATGTCACTTCACCGGCCAAAGGTCTATCGTTACAGCCTAAAAAAGAAATTCCAACAGCATTTTGGAAAGCGACAGGTACCATCCAAAAGATGATCCAGCATACTGTTCCAAACTTTCCTGAGGCAGGTAATGGCAGCTGCGTTTGAAATGAGACAGCGATCTCGTGCATGTTCTGTTTGTGGTGGTGACCATCTCAGGGATGTAATATTGTCTCGGAACGAGAAATCGGAGAGCTGAGTTCGAATTCCAGTTGAAATTCTTACATTCACTTACGCGCAAATACTCTTGGGAAAGGTATTAATCTGTCTCTTCCCTCCAGTTATGGGTTAAATAATAGGACAGATTGGGTTCTATAGCCTTGGCTGGCAACCAGTCTACCGCAGAAAGTAATGGCAACCTACTCCGGGATAATCTTCTGCCCAGTCAGTCATGTCTCTTTCGAGACATGATCGCCCCTGCGTGTATTACGTATGGCACTTAACTAACTGACTGACAAAACGATTGTCATAGGTTTGATTTACGATACAGCAAAAATGTAGACGCTGGTCCAGTTTGCTCCAGAGTTAAAAAAAAGTTATACATAGGTTCGAATTATCCTAGAATCAAAATAATAAAAAGAGCTCCAGTTTAAACTAGACTCAAAAATGTAGACAAATGTCCAGTTTAAATCAAAGGCGAAAAGGTAGACATGCGTTCGAATTAGATTAAAGGCGAAAAGGAAGACATTGGTCTGGTTTGTTGTTTTACAAATAAGTAAAAAATGCAGACCTGGATTCAGTTTCGATCAGATAAGTTAGGTTCATACTGAGGGAAAAAAAGATATGTTTGGTTTAGATTAGAGGGGAAAAGGGAGACATTGGTCTGGTTTGTAGGTTTACAGTAGAGTCAAAAAGGCAGAGCCGGTTTAGATTAGATGGGTTCGGCTCATACTGAGGAAAAAAAGATATGTCTGATTTAGATTAGAAGGAAAAATATACACATAGGTTCTGTTTAGACTAGAGGCAAATAGGTACACATAGGTTCAAGATTTTTGTTTTTCAATGGATTTATATATATAGTCTGTTCTCAATGAGTTTATGTAGAATTCTGAATTCTGACGAGGCAGACGGAGGAGAATATTCCAGATCACGTCATTAGATCAACTCTATCACGACAACAACTGAAAAGATTTTATCTAAACTCAACATTTTTCACCACTCCGTCTAATACAATAAAAAACTTAATCAATGCAAAACAAAACAAGTCAAAACCTGAAGTGGGGCTTTAGTCTATCACCAGAAATAATATATTAGGGAAATTTCAAGAAGTTTAAATAAAGAATTATATGAATTCAAAAGAGGCATTTTAAAAAACAACACATGAAACGAATTGGCTGTTCACGGTGCCGAAACTGGGCAAATTTGACATAAAAATAATACTCTAATCAGTCAGTTAAGTGCTATACGGGATACCCACTTGGATGATCATGTCTCTTTCAAAACATGACTGACTAGTCAGAATATTTTCCCGCAGTAGTTTGCTATTACTTTCTGTGGTAGACTGGTTACAAACCAAGGCTATAGAACCTAAGCTCTCCTGCTATTCAACCAATTTGTGTTTGAGTTTTGTTTAATAGCATATTAACCTCTGTAGGTTATTTAAGGCCAAAAAGGTGGAGTTTTAAGGTATTTTTTAATGTTCGGTTAAAGTGAAAAGGTTGAGTTTGTCAGATTTTGATGAATATATATATATATTTTTTTTTTTTAGAAAACTTAAGATAGTTTCTAGTTTTGTATTTAAAAATGTATTGCCGGCAATAATTTTTCCCTTCAAAAATGTATTATGGCAATATTTTTTTTCCTTCAAAAATGTGTTATGGTAATAATTTTGTCCTTCAAAAGTGTATATTTTTCTATAAAGTTTATTTTTCCGTATATATTTCTATAAAAGTTTATATTTATATTTTCGTAGAGTTTTGACCCCAGTTTGAAGAGTTAACTATTTGCCCATAGCTGGGATCCTAACAGGTGCTACCACTCTGGGTCAGGGAGGACCTGGGAACAACAGCAATTAAGAGGTGGTTCCATGCTCCTCACAACCGCCCAATCAAAGGCCTTGTTACCGAATGTAGTTTACCGTCATACTCAGGACCTGAGGAAGAAGAAACAGATTATAACTAGTAATTAGTGGGAGATCCGTTTATTACTTCATAATTACAGAAAACAGAACCTCCATCTTAAACTCAGTATAAGCTTTACTTATGTTTACAACTATTATATTCAGTCAGTCAGTTAAGTGCCATACTTGGTCAATCATCTATGGAAAGACATGACTGACTGGGCAGAATATTTTACCATAGTAGGTTACCATTAATTTCTTCTTTAGACCGATTGCCAGCCAAGTTAGGACCCGATTAGTCCCGCTATTTAACCTATAGTTAGACGAAGAAGATATGGATTTAAACTTTTCCCAAAGGTATTTACGCGTAAGTGAAAGCAATGGATTCAACTAGAATTCGAACTCAACTCTCTGATTTCTTGTTCCGATTCGATATCCACTGCGCCACACTCTAAACACGCAAAACGTCTAAAAAATGTTTTAATTGTTAATCCATCCATAAGTGGATTGGAGCCCAGTTCTTAAATTTAATCATTATTGGTAGATCTACTGTCATCACAATGTAAAATATTTAATAACAAAGATATGAAAAAGCAAGTAGTAAAAGCATCGAGGTAAAATTAGCGAGATTGTATCCAAAAAGCAAATTCTTTCAAAATTCAAATATTTCTATCGTTTCATGGTCATGCGCATGTGCAGTCGTAACAACGTCAACAAACCCGGATCGATGAAGTCCTAACGGATAAAACGAGCCACAAAAACATTTTTTCAAATTTATCATGTATCTTTTCTTTCAAAACTGTTTTTGATATGTATATACATTGATATTATATATATATATATATATATATATATATATATATATATATAGTATATCGAGGCAACAAGTAATTTTCTAAACATATGCTATTAAATATAAGAGACAATGAATGTCTATTATGTTTAATCATGAGCCGTTCTAAACGTCGTATTTTTGCTTTAATTTCAGTTGAAAATAAAGACAAAAATTCTCCAACATTTGGATAATTATTTATTGGTTTTCTTCTAAGCTTTCGGCTCACATGAGCCATCTTCAGAGAGGTTGTTTAAACTGAAATATTATAATATCCACCATCACCGACGATTTTATTTTGTGTTGACATAAAACTCCGCTTGGCAACGGCAATAGTTACCAAAAATAATAAACGCAGTTCTTATATTTAAACATGTTTTGAAGGTGCAGAACTTGATAATAGATATGAGAGTGCAAAGCATTTTAAAAAAGAAGCAACTGGTTTCGCTCCTGCTCTTCAGGTCTCATTGGGAGATTAAATTAAAATAAATTAAGAAATGAACGAAGGGGAGGGAAGAAAGAGGTATAAAAAAAAGATATGTGAAAGTGAAATGCAATGAAATAACGCGGATAACAGAATTAATAGTATTGGCGGATGCCCCACACCGCATAAGGTCTCCACAACAAAAGTGATTTCATCGTCCAGAAAAAGCCTCCGAACAGATCATTAAAGCCCTATGAATTAGGGTTTTAGTAAGGTTTATCTTATGCTTCCTCGGACAAAAGGAATATCAACGCGTATATAACCCCGTAAACGTAGGTTTGCTGTGCAGTCTGTTATCTACGACAAGATTGTTGAGTTCAGAAAAGCCAAACGACTATTGTTAAAAGTGGCCTGTTTTTCTGAGACTTCCCTGGATTGGAACTGACTGTGAAAGCTTAACTAAACAGATTTCATCTAATGTTCGTGCTTGTTATTTCTTAGCTGAGATTCGAGAGGTGTTTCATACCCAGCCCATTTTCTGTTCTAGTCGAAAGGACGTTCTCCCCCTCCATCATGTCAATTCTGTTATCTATATAAATAAAAACGTACTTGTGCGTTTGTTACTATCCGCTAATCTAGAAAACGGCTGCACCAATTGTTTTGAAATTTTACTATAGCATTTTAATCCCAATACGAGCGTGTTTTTAAATACATTATATTAAAAAATATTACAATATTAAAATATATATATATTGCAAGTCTATTAGAGCCGATGAGAGCCGAACCAAAAAACTTTCATTTTCAATACGGACGCGTTTACAGACAACTTTGTTATTTCAGAGAAAACATAGGAAAACTGTACATTTGAAATAAACAAAGCCTTTTTTTAATTATTATTTCTATTTTAGCGGGCGTAAACAATAGAAATCCCTTTTCTTTTTTTTAAAACAAAAATTCTATTCTTTTTTTTTTTTTTTCAACGAATTATTATCGATATCCCATTTATTTCGTTGGTTCAGTAAATAAATTTCTTCTTTTTTCCATATAACCAAACTGAGCCATAGCAATGCGTGGTCGGGTATAGCTAGTTTATCAGTATAATTGTGGTTGCAGTGCCAACATAAAGAGAACCACTCAGCGTCTATACATGGGAATTAAACAGCATGTTTCTAGTAAGATCAGGAATCATACCTAGGCTTCTAATGAACCGATCCCGAATACGTCTGGTTCCTCCAAATGTGAGCACCTTATAAATAATAGAAAGTGTGCTGCTTATTTTAGTGTTGACTGGTTCACACACGTGTCCCAGTCACACTCTTTATTTACTTTGAGAATGCTGGAGTTTTGTATATCAGGTTCCTCAAACCTTTTCTCTGTAAACAGCTTGATTGCCTGCTGGGTCTTGCTATGATTATCCTCGAGTACTTCTTTCCCTTTCACAAATTTTTGTTCCTCTTTCTTCTCTTCCCTTCATTAATTCCATAATTTATTTTATGTTCATCTCCCGATGAGTCCTGACGATCGGGACCGAAACCGGTTTCTTTGTTTTTAACATGCCTAATAGTATTCAGCTAAAAACTTTCATATATATATATATATATATATATATAAAGTGAAAGAGAAAGAAAGAGCAGATGTTAATACTAAGGAGTTAAATATGTAGAAATAAGTAAATACAGGTAGATACACAGATATAACATGAATGTGATGAATTTGAATTCATATATATATATATATATATATATATATATATATAATGTATCTGGAGAGTAAATCTTTTTCGCACGATTAATAATGTTTTTAATAACACTTATTTTATCAGTGTGGACTTTTGCTTTTATGCTTCTGTTATTTTCAAGATTTCTTAAAAGCCATTCGATATGTTGTTTGTTATTAACTTTGGAGAAACAATCTCCTAAAACTACGCCTTCTCGTCAAAATTTCGTGGAATTCACGAACATATGGAGCAACATATCATAAATAACCGACTTAATAATGGCATAAGATAAATCTTATGTAATTACATGTCCTTTCGGAGATTGTATTTCCAACACTCATAATCTACAACATTAGGAATTACTTTAAAAAATTATATATATATATATATATATATATATAGTGAAAGAGATAATCATCAGCTACCTCGAAAAAGAGTTTGTTTTTTCTGTGCGATCTGCCAAAGAAAAATTACTAAAAAGTATTTCGTAAAAATCTACTTTAAAGACTATAATCTATGCTCCCCTGAATGGCGTGACCAAACAGAAAAATCTCTCGGTGATAATATGGGAGAGACGTGGATTTTCTGAGCTTGGTGGACGAACACGTGTCTTTGCTAGTTAGAAGTGAAGTTTGGATGTGTGACCCCATTTTGTTGTTTCTACTTTGACGGTTATGACAAACTACCGTTTGCACTGTGATTTGGCTACACATGTTGCAGACGTTTGTAGCTACTACATAAGTAGACAGTTTTTTTACTCCAACAAAAAAAAAATATATATATATATATAGTCATCCACAGACAGTATCACAGCTCATCAGTACGGTTAGACGTCCGATTGCTTTTACCCAGGATTGAAACCCGACTGAATTGGCGTCAGTCGGCGATTCTACCTCTGAGCTAAGGGTAGAAGGAGGCATACTTTTAGCGTATGATACTCATGTATACATACGCCAGTAGTTAAAGTGTTCTAAGTCATTACTGAATGAGCTATGCGTAGATGTTAGTGAAGCTACTGTTTTTCAATATATACATATATATATTTATTTATTTTTTTTTTTAATCATTTCACCCCGAGCAAGGCAGAAACGCCACTGATGTGCAGGGGGTTACATAAATGTAAAAAGATTAATTAGAAAAGAGTGAGGAGTACAAGCTAGTTAGAAAGGAACAATAGAAAGCTGAGAAAGCAGGTGCAATGACAGGTACATGGGCGGAGAGAAAGGGAAGGTTATACAGGGGAGGGGAGAGAGCTAGAGGCCAGTGGTTAGTAGGTGAGTATTAACTTTGCTTTTAAATTTCTGGAGGTCGTAGCCGTCAGGAAAGCAAGAATACGGGAGCGAGTTCCACAGGCGGGAAGTGCGAGAGAGGAAGCTGCAGGAGTAGAATTGTCGTCTGCGTTTGGCTAACCTGACTGTGAATGGGTGGGACCCAGTTGCCAGTCTGGTTGAACGGGTAAACACCTGTTGAGGAGGCATCAGTGACTTAAGCTCATCCGAGCAGAAGCCATGAAAGTATTTATAGAAGAGACAGAGGGAGGCCACATTTCGACGATGGGAAAGTGGCTGCAGACGAGTCGCCAGATCAGTACCTATCACATTACAGACTCTCCTTTGGAGCTTGTCAAGAACACTGAGGAGAACGGCAGGGGCACCTGACCATAAATGGCAGCAGTACTCCATGCACGGACGGATGGTATATATAAAGAACTGTCTTCTTGACCCACATAATTTCGTAAATTAATTTTATCGGCCATGTAACTACAAAAATGACTCGAAGACCCACGCTGCATCTCTCATAACAGATTGCATTTAAACACACACGAAAACCTACCAAACATTATCCGTAAAATACTTGTAGACAACACAAATATCCACATGCAAAACAAGGCTGAAAATGATGGAGGCATTATTAATGAAAAAAAAAGAATAACCCAACATTTAATAATATCAACTATTCCAAAAGTTTAAATTCAATATCAATGGCCATCGTCTTTCTTCCTAAATCGCGTCCAGCCCTTATCATTTCTTCGGCATCCCTCTTGCTCACCAATGGCGATCCTGCTTTGCTTCAGTTGAAAAGATGATAAAAAAAGAATATATGACAAAGGGTAAATCATTAAAGAAGGAGATGCGTGACGCAAAAATCTCTTCTACTTAGTGATAGATTTCCATAATATGTATATATGTATATATATATATATATATATATATATATATATATATATATATATATATATATGTGCGTGTGTGTGTGTGTGTGTGTGTGTGTGTGTGAAAGTTGAAAAAGTTTTCATCTGCCGCATATCCTCATTTACGATTTCATCGATTTACGCTTTGTCATAGATTACTCTGAAATTGTTCTTGAGATATAAAAATTATGTATCGTTTGTTTATATATATATATATATATATATATATATATATATATATATATATATATATATAGTTAAATAATACATTAGAATAGAAATATTCTTTTCCTTGACAAAGAATTATATTACGGTATTATTTTTAAATAAAAGAGAGAGAGAGACATATAGATAGATAAATAGATATAAATAAACTGATAGATAGATCGATAGATAGATAGATAGATAGATAGATAGATAGATAGATAGATATGAATAAACTGATAGCTAGATAGATAGATAGATAGATAGATAGATAGATAGATATGAATAAACTGATAGATAGATAGATAGATAGATAGATAGATAGATAGAATAAATGAATAAACGATAGATAGATAGATAGATAGATAGATAGATAGATAGATATGAATAAACTGATAGATAGATAGATAGATAGATAGATAGATAGATAGATAGATATGAATAAACGATAGATAGATAGATAGATAGATAGATAGATAGATAGATAGATAGATAGATGAATAAACTGATAGATAGATAGATAGATAGATAGATAGATAGATAGATAGATAGATAGATAGATAGATAGATAGATATGAATAAATTATAGATAGATAGATAGATAGATAGATAGATAGATAGATAGATAGATTGTAGTTTATAGAATAAGGGAACAGTCAGGTTATGTAGATTTTCTCATGCAAGAAAAAAATAAACGCTTCGTAACGAATGTTCGCACTGAAAAACAAAACAATCACCTCTTTTATGAACACAAGAAACGTTTCAAGAGTTCGCGTCTTTCGGCTCTGTACCTTTCTGACTACAAAAACGATTGTGGGCGTCATATCCAAATTCTCCGCCTCCGCAGCTTGTCAGATAAGAGAATTATTATCTGAAAGCGAATTAACGATTTCCAGTCAAAAGAATTAAAATGATAATGTGCCTGATACGTATACAGGAGTGCTTCAATATGGCTTCACAATATGTGCCACAGAATCTCTAAACAAACCAACTCAAGTTTGAATGAAAGGTTTTTCTTTTCTTCTCCTAGACTGGAAATCAGCGAATGCAAGTTAGCTCAACTAGCCCTCCAATCTATCCCATTGCTGGAATATGGATTCATGCTTTTTACACACACACACACACACACACACACACACAGATACATACATACATATATATATATATATATATATATATATATATATATATATATATATATATATATATACCAGCATTCAGCGTGGGTATAGAAGAATCCAAAATCCTTTGTAAAATAAAGACGGAAGCTGATGATGGTTCGCCTGAAATAGGCCCACACCTCTGATTTACAATGAAATAACGTGTCTGCCTTAATTTTTCTTTTATATATATATATATATATATATATATATAGTCATCCGCAGACAGATCTGTTTCGCTGTATCACAGCTCATCATTACTGTTAGACATCCGATTGGTTTTAACCCAGGATTGAAACCCGACCGAATTGGCGTCAGTCAGCGATTCTACCTCAGAGCTATGTGCGCTAGGCAGAAGGTGGCAGACTTTTAGCGTATGATGTATCATAGGCCAGTAACTAGTGTGCTCTAATTCATTACGAAATGAGCGATATTCAATTTGTAAACGATATCTACTGCCCCACAACACACAACTGCTATTAAAAGGTCTAAAATGATAATATCCTTCAGGAGTTTATTCGCCCACGTCACCATGTATTATTGACAAAATTAATTCTACTAATAATCTGTATTTTCTTCCGACATATACCAACTTTTTAATTGATCTTTGCTTCTTTTAGCAACGACTAGTCATTTAGAAAGTGAAAGTGAAAGTGAAAGTTATGAGAAGCAGAATACCATATGTATTTTTCTAAATTTTCAGAGAAAGCTTCAGACTTTTATTTATACAATTATGCATAGCGCGTCACCAACATTAGGTGAAATAACTGAAAATCAAAATATAACCGTCACTAGTATCTGGTGACATAGCGTAAAACTGACGCACCGTGTTATCAATAAAGAATGTCATAGCAGTCGACTTATTTTGGTTATAAGAAATTACAGGGAAACATTTACTTAATATCAGAAAGTTTCTGAGAGACGGAAGGATTAGAAAATTTGATGAATTTCTCTGCTGCTTTTTTCTATCTCTTTTCCCTTCTATATGACCTGTGAGTATCAGATTCTCAAAGCTTTCCTTCCTCATCACATGTTCCAAGAACTTCTGCTGTCTCTTCCTGATTCTCAGTATTAATTTCCTTTTCGTTTCCATCCTTTCCAAAACATCATCATTGCTCACATGCTCGATCCATGATATTCGCAGCATCCTTCTGTAGAACCACGTTTCAGCCGCTTCAAGTTTTTCCTTCATTTTTTATGATATTGTCCAGCATTTACTGCCATATTGAAGAACAGATATCACATAGCAATCCAGTACTCTCTTCTTTGTTTCTAGCGAAATTTTCCTGTCTCTTAATATTCTGCTCAGTTTCTGGAATGCGTCCGTGGCTACTCCAATTCGCCTTAGGATTTCAGTGTCGCACTTTCTGTCTTCCGTTAGAACACTTCCCAAGTACTTAAATTTTTGTACTTGCTTGATTTTAGTATCCTTAACTTGTAATTGGCATTTTGGGCTCTTCCGTTTTCTGATGACCAAACATTCGATTTTTTAATTTATTTCTTTTGACATTCTTCATGTTTTTAGGAGGTCTTGTTGTTTTCTTTCCGTGTCAGCTATCAGCACTGTATCATCTATAAGTATTGAGAGCGACAATGGATAGAGGCAAGTAGAAGTCCATGATCGCCTACATTCTGAAGAGACATGGCACATAAGGGAGAAGAAATATGTGGAGACTAGGCCTAAACTGAAATTCAATGACAGCTATATTTGGTACCATGCCCAGTCGACGTAATTTAAAGTAGAAAACTTCACTAACTGCTTCAGAAAAAACACTATTTTGAGAGAATAAAATCCCGTTCTCTCTCTCTCTCTCTCTCTCTCTCTCTCTCTCTCTATCTATCTATCTATCTATCTATCTATCTATCTCTCCATCTCTCTCTCTCTCTCTCTCTCTCTCTCTCTCTCTCTCTCTCTCTCTCTTGCTTGCTTGCTCGCTCGGATAATGTAGTAGTGTAATATAACAATCTAGGCCCACCCGAGGAAGCTGAGCAAGCGGGGGTGTTTTCCGGTCGTTGAAAGGAACGGATGTTTGTTTGACCTTATTTCCGGCAGTAGCGGAAATGGCTACAAGAGGCAGACAGAACAGGTGTCTCTGAGAATTACGTAGGCGTCGCGTGGGCGTCGCGTGATCAAGGCAAAGCCGGAAGAAACAAGTCCCGGTTTTGGAAGATATATAAAGACTGCGAAAACACGGATTCGCTAGTCAGAGAGTCAGACAGACGAGTCTGAGCAGAACCACAGAACACGAAGGAAGGCAGTTCACAGCTGCCCCCAATAGCATGCTGCTATTGTGGGGTACGCAATCCGTCAACCCTTAGAAGAGCGCTCCCTCAACTCTCTGTACCCTAGGCTACACGGTTCATCGTCATCAATAAAAATATAAGTCATATATTTTTATATATACCCGTGTTTGTCTGTTTATTGATATACAACAGTAGCTGAAGACCCATTCTAATTGGACAATGTATTATTTTTTGTCCATATTTATGTGATGGGACAGTATTTACACTATATACATTAGTCGGACTATTGTCCTCATCTTCGTTGACATTTTTACGACGTTTTGGACAAGGATACATAGCCCAGTGGATATAGCCGTTGGTTGGTTCCAGTGACTTAACCCAAAGAGTTATGGGTTCAATACCAGGCTACAGCAGTCGTGAACAAATAACTTAGAGAGTCGAGTTAAAGGGAGATAACTCATGACAATCAGAAGCAGCTTCGCACTAGGAATGAGAATGATGTACCCCAGTGATCGTAATAAAGGGTTAGGTTCAAGATTTCTAGCACCTGAAGGAGGCTGGAGCGTACAACGGCCGAATCGTCGTAAAAATGGCAACGAATATAAAGACAGTAGTCCGGATAATATAAATAGTGTATTTATTTCTTTAAACATTATTATTATTATCGTCAATATATCGGGGATTTAACTGAAATAGATTTTAAATACCCACATATTTCAGAAATTGTTATATTTTACTGGATTTTTGTTGCAGCATTAAACACGAGAAATTCCCGAACATTTTTTTTTGGCGGATTTATAAAATGTTAAGAGCGTTGAAGTTAATGGCTTCCGTCAGTTATCGCGCATTTTACAAATACACAGTGTGATGGATAAATTGTAGTCTAAGTGATATAAAAAAATTAAAGTAACGTAAACATCTCATTTTAACAGATATATTTACTAAAATTACACAAAAAATATCTTGAAATACGCAAGAGTAAATGTAGAATGTGTATTGCGGTGCAGTGGATATCGGCTCGGAATTAGATATCGACGAGCCAAGTTCGAATCCCAGTTGATTTCTTTGCATTCACATACACACAAATTACCCTTGGGAAAAAGTATTAATCCATCTCTTCTCTCTCCAGCTATGGTTTGAATAGCAGGACAGATTAGCAACCAGTCTATCGTAGAAAGTAATGGCAATCTACTTCGAAAGAATCTTCTGCCCAGTCAGTCATGTCTCTTTCGAGACATGATCGCCCAAGCATATATCAGGTATGTCATCTAACTGACTAAAATATATTCAATAAAATTGTTTTTGGCTTCAACCACAGTCTCCGGACAACTTCGGAATCTTTTGCAATTCTTCTGTGTGGTCTCCTAGTTTAAGTTAGTGAATGCTTGCCATCAGTTCCTCTTTGATGTTACAAGGAGTGCTTTTGGTCTCTCGCTCAACTGCACTCCATACATAATATTCAAAGGAGTTGCAGTCTGAAGTATTAGGTGGCCAGATGTAATGGATGATGTGGTCGCAGGAACTGGGTCCTCGTGCTTTTGTGACATTGTGCAGAGTCCTGTTACTAGACATAGGATATCCAGCAGGGTAGCAATACCATCTCAATGCACTTTATGTAGACCTCCGTGTTGATTCTTAGCCACCCCCTAATTCGGGAGTTCTTTTCTTTCAGAACGCCCAGAATGAGTAATCCGAACTGCCGTATTTTTTAATTACCATTAAACTCATCCAAATCTTTCCGAATCATCCACACCTCAGACTGACACCCAAATACCCTGAAATATTCGTATTTGAGCTTCCGGTGCGAATGCCAAACAGTAGAGTATGCCGTTTCCAATTTCAGGCTGAGTAAATCAGGTCATTCGTGATGCTCTTTTTTTCTCACAGACAGTGCACAATTAAAACTATTATCCTGTGCAAAATAAAAAAAAACAACGCACATGCATGAAATTAAAAATAATATATGTCGACAATTTATCCATCGCACCTGCACAAATACAATATTTTTTACAAATTTTCATAGAAAAAAAGTAATGGAAAAGTTCCTTAACTTTGGCTAGTGGCTTCAACATTTTTAGTTCGATGCTTACACTTTCAAACAAAAAGATTCGGTTTAGCTAACACAACAGGCACAAAGTAATGGTCCAGATTGGCTTGATATATCGTAAATCAAACAAGGGTTTCTCGACAAAATTCAAAGAAGAATCTGCAATATAATTGATCCCGATCTGGCAAGTCGGCTCCAGTCACTTTCTCACTGATGGAATGTGTCTTTCCTCTGACACTTCTACAAATATTTTCACGGCTTCTGCTCCAACGAGCTTAGCTTCCTGGTGGCCCCTGTACACGAATTTATCGAGCTATTAGACTGGCAACTAAGTCCCACCCTTTTACAACCAAAACAGTCAAATGTAGCTACCACTTCTACACTATTTGCTTTTTTCTTGCACTTCCTACTTATGAAACGCCCTTCTATATATTTGCTTCCCTGAGTTACAATTTTCAAGAATTTAAGTGCAACGTCAATTGTCATCTCTTATCTCCTTGACTCCCATCTTTCTCTTATCCTCCCCACCCCCACAAAAACCCTGTATCTTGTGCTTCCTTTCAGCTCTACTCTCACGTGACCCTTTTCACACCAGTATTCCCAGCCTTCTCTTATCCATTTTCCGACGCCCCCTGTTCTTTCTTTTTGCTCTCCTCACATGTAGCCCTCTGCGCACAAGTGGTACTAGTACCTTGTTTGGGATGAAACGATTATTAAAAAAACATGTGTCCCGTTAATAACTATAGAACCTTTGGTAGCCATGACTCAGGGTGTGGTCTTGATGGATCGGGCGCGAGGGAGAGAGATACAAAAAAGATTGTTTATTCGTGCATAGGTTTATTACACTCTTTGTTTTTCTTTCTTTCACTTTTTGCTTTTGATTTTCAGTCTTTTTTACTTTCTGTTTCTTACATTCTCTCGATCTCTCTCTTTTTCATTCCATCACTGTTTCTCTCGTTCTTTCATTCTCTCCTATCATTTAATGCTTCTCCTATCCTTGCGCCTCTCTCTATCTCTCTCTTTTTTCCTCTCTCTATCTATTTTAACATTTCTCTACTACTATGTTCGATGCTTCTTTTCTTTTTCATTCTTTCTTTCTTTCTTTCTTTCTTTATGAAAATTATTTTCGCTTTCTTTTTGTTTCTTCACTTTTCTTTTCCTCGTTTTCTCTGAGTTTGTTCCCTTTTCTATCCTCTTTTTTCTTGCTCCCATTTTCTTTCATTCTTTTTCTTTTCTTTCCTTGTGCTTTTTTATTTTTTCAATTATTCTCCATTCTTCCCTTTTCCTCTTTTCCTCTTTTCTTTTTTTCTTTATTTCTTTCTTTTTTTTTTTGTTCGATTCTCTTTTACGTTCTTCCATAATTTCTTTTCTTTCTTTGTCATATTTTCTATTAATTTTTTTCTTTTTTCATTCATTCTTTCTTTCTTTGTGTCTTATATTCTGTTTTATTTCCCGTTCTTTTTCTATTCCTTTCCTTTTCATACTTTCTTTTCCTTTTTATGTTTTCTTTAGCATTTTCCTTCTTTTTTTCTTTTATTTTGTCATTTATTCTATTTTCGTTTTAGTTTTCTTTTTTTCTCCTTCATATATTCTAATCATTTTTCTCTGTTCTTTCAGGTTTTTCTTTGTGTCATTTTTTCTATTTTCTTTTTCATCTTATTTTATGTCCTTTTCATATTTTTTTTCCTTTTTCTTCTTTCTTTCTTTCTTTTTTTCTTTCATCTTATCGTTTATTCTGTTTTATCTTTTGTTCTTTTTTATTTTTCTTTCCTTTTCATATTTTCTCTTCGTTTACTTCTTTCGTTATTTCTTGAATGCCTTTTATATTTTTTTCTTTTTCGTTTTTCTTTTCTTTCTTCTCATTTCTCTTTCATATGTGCTTTTCCTTTTCTAATTTTTTTTCTTTTTTCCTTTTGTTCTATTTTATTTTTTTTTAATCATATTTTTTTATTTTTTTTTTAATCATTTTAATCATTTAATATTTTTTTTTAATCATATTTTTTTATTTTTTTTTTTAATCACCAAGCAAGGCGGTGACGCCACTGATGGGCATGGGGCTACTTAAGAGTAGAATGACTGGAAAAGAGAAAGCCGGAAACCACATCCTAAACAGGGAACAAGGGATGAGCCTCTTCACCTGTTCAAAAGACGTGGGTGGAGTGTGAACCGGGCGATAGTTAAGTCTATCTACTCTAATTGAGAACAAAAAAAATGAAGAAAGCCGTTATGTTTTGTTCATTCTTTCTTTCTTTTTCTTTTCATTTTTACTTTTCCTATTTCTTCTGATCTCTCTTCATTTCACTCTCATCGTCTCACTCTCACTCTCTCTCTCTCTCTCTCTCTCTCTCTCTCTCTCTCCCTCTTTATTTTGATTTCTTTGAATGTTTTTCCTCTTTCGATTATTTTAATTTTTATGCCTGAACTTTCATGAAAATCTGCTTTTTAATTTTGCACATACATACAAGTTTTATATATATATATATATATATATATATATATATATATATATATTATAATTTAGAACATGTACAAACTACAAGCTACTACAAAATTAACAAGGTAGTTAATAATGATGGTGATGAGACATTGTTCTTTCAATGTCGAAACAAAATGAACAATTTTGTTGTAGCTTGTAGTTTGTACATATTTTGGGGCATAATTTATAATAAATGTTGATTGCTCCATTTTTTTATATTAAGCACTGTTTTTAAATTAAATTATTAATGTTTTAATTAATGTTTTAATTTAAATTAATTTTAATTTTGAATGTTGCAAGCATGTTTTTATTCATTTGGAGATATATATATATATATATAAAAGAAATAGCGGTTGTTCCAACATTCCCGACATTTACACGAATGCAGTAAAGGTAAATTCAGAGTAATGCCTATCTACCAAAATGCAGATTATGACACACTCATAAAGCAGAAAGAAATATATAAAAAAATACAAATCTTCCCTCAACAAAACAACATGAAAACCTAATATACAGACACTAAATTTAATCGCGATAAAAAAAAACACTAACTTCAAATAGTATTCCAATGACAACAAAAAGAACTAGATGATCCGTAGAGTAGAATTGAACCAAAATCACTGAAAACAACTTTGAAGAATAAAGACGAAATCAAATTTCGCAAGTCAGTGTATAACAGTGACGGGAGAGATTTAATGTGTGAGTGTGAGAAAAAAAAAACACGCACGCAGATAAACTTTCTGACTTGCTCAACACTTCTCTATTTATATACGATACTTTGGCCATCAGAAAAACAAACGGATCTTGATATGGGGAGTCACAAATTTATTCACCTGAAAAGAGTAAACTTTAGACTCGAAACACATTTAGCGACAAAAACACCATCACGGACACTTAATATATCATACAAAAAGCAAGTAATATAATGTGAGATAAAGTGATCAACAATACCAAACACCAACAAAAATTGTAACTGTAGAAATAAATCCAAATGTCCACTTTTGGTAAAATGCAGAAAAAGATATATGCGGCGAAAGTGACATAAACAATGGCAGTGGAGAAGATTGGCGTAAATTACGTTGCCTGGTAAATAAATTTAAACAAAAATATGAAAACCATTTACTATCATTCAAATGCGAATAGAATTTATAGAATTCGATCTTGTCAAAATCTTTAGGATACCTAAAAATTAAGAGCAAAAACACTGTTAACGGAATGGTATTGTGGTAGATAATTAGAATGGTATATGAAAAAAATAAAGGGAAAGGCACGATAAAAATGTGAAACTGAAAACCATCAAATTTAGGAACAGAAATGGTTTAATAAATAAAAGGAGTTTATTTTCAAATGCCAGCGCCCTGATGCTATCCTTTTGAAGAAACTGAAAAGAAAAATAGACCTCGGGTGCATCCGGAATAAACAAGCTTTCTTTTTATAAAATTGCTGTGCAGGAGACCAAACTTTAAATGAGTAAGTAACAATGTTAATTTTAAGCATATTAAAAGGCAATATAAAAAATAAAAATAAAACTAATCAAATTTATAAACGAAACTGAATATACAAATTTACACAAGCATACGCACACGCGCTCACACACACACACACACACACACACACACACACACACACACACACACACACACATACAAACAAACAAACAAACGCAGACATATATATTATTCTTATTAAGATTTTATATAATTGTTCACCAAATACAAGATTAAAGAGCCACTCAAGGTAGGGGTTATTGAACGAGGTTGTTATCAGGGCATAATAGAAATAAGAATAAGCAGCTACCAAAAAGGTCTGCAGAAGATTGCACACAAGAAAAAATGGGTGCTCCATTCTATATTAAATATAATTTTCTCTCATGGGTGACTTTAATGGCCTGGTATTGTCGTGCACTTTTTGCTTGAAGCAGTAGGTTCCTTTACCGTTACACAATTTCACTGCATGCTTTTTTTTTTCTTTTTGTCAGACTGGTGTACCATTTCTGGTATTATTATTATTATTATTATTATTATTATTATTATTACTATTATTATTATTATTATTATTATTATTATTATAGCTGTTATGATCTTGAAAGGACAGATAAATCTTCTCAAACCCAGTGAGTTTGGTTGCCGTGTACATGATATTTCGGCACCGGTTAGACCAGCGTTTTTCAACCTTTCTTACCCTTTCTTAACTAAAACAAAATTATACACCATCTTTTCTCATTTTATTTTCATCGTAGTTCACGTGGTAGATATCAAAGTATATATTTTTGAATAACTGGTTTAAGGAAAAAAAATTTCAGCAAATAAGTGGCGGTACCGAAGTGAAAGTGTGACGCCATACAGACATCACTAAATATATTCCTAATCATTGTTATATTTTTAATAAAAGAATAGGTTAGATTGGGTGTTGGATATATCATAATATTACAATAACCAATAATATATTGTGCGTGTTTAATAATATTACGTATATTAAATTAAATAAAAATTCAAAAGCCCATTAGCTTATCTTACTTGTTCTCACGGAACCCTTACGGGCCTTTTCTGGAACCTTATGGTTTCAGATAACCACGGTTGAGAAATTCTGGGTTATACTTTTACCAACTTAGACTTACCCAAGAGAATAAGAGTTGCTATTTTCATAAACAATAGTCACCGATCACCTGATGATTTTCTGAAAGTGCATGAAAGTGGCAGGCAATGCCGACTAGTACTCTGATTTAAAATATTTTTTCCGCATGAAATACTTTGAGAGAGTTCTGATAAATAGTTTACCATCTATAAACATACATCAAACGCACTTTATTATGTTACCGACTCTTATTAAATCCAAACGTAAAGAATCTAGGACATATATTTATACTAATACTACAACCGGTGTAACTAAAATATTTTAACCTCACACAAACCATATAAAAATCACATTCAGACAACAGTCAAACATGGATAAAGATGCCTACTAGATGCACAAAAACAGACATGCATATACTCACACATACACACACACACACACACAAATATACATTATATCCCTTAGAGACAAACTACAATTAAGATACACATGCACACATGAATTTTACAAACGAACGCTACTTGACAAGACAGATGCACATGAGTTCTGGTTGACCAATTAAAAATACAAAAATGGACAAAAGCAGAATTTTTTCTTTTTCTTCTGCATATTTCATTAAGGAGGAGGACAATAAAAGAACAGAGATTGACTAGTCAAAAAATAACGATTTACACTGCATTTAAACTTTTCAAGATCAGAGCAAGAAACCAGAGGAGAGTTCCACAAACGAGAAGTTCTAGAAAGAAATTAAGTATAAAACTGAGATCTCTCCTCCAATCTTGTACTGCACTTGAATTTATAAACTCTGGGTACCGAAGAGGAAAGCCCATCAGAACAATTGCCATGAAATAACTTATAAAAAAAGCACAGGGTGATAGAACAGAGACTGAAGATGAGAGGCCAGGTCGAAGCCAATAACATTACAGTTTCTTTTATGTGGATTTTATCATGATTCTCTAAATATATAATAGAAGTAGATCAGATGTGACAACAATATTTAATGCATAGACAAATGGTATTATAAGATGTAAGATATATTCTGGAGGGAAAGATATTCTAGCACAACTAAGTCAAGTCCACCCTATTCTCCAGATCTGACCCCAGTGATGACTGGCTGTTTGCAGACCCCAAAAGAATGCTCCAACGAAAGAAATTTGGCTCAAATGAAGAAGTGATATTGAAAACTGATGTGTATTTTGAGGCCAAAGACAAATCGTTTGGCAAAAAAGGCATCAAATTGTTAGAGAAGTGTTGGAATCGGTGTTTCACCCTAAAAGGAGACTATGTTGATGAATAAAGTCGAAGTTTGCCTAAAAGTTGTTTATAAGTTTAACCCGGAATTTATTGAATGATGTGTTATATATAAAAAGAAAGACAATTTAAATAATGAGAAGCAAAGAAACTATAAATGATGACAAAAAAGTATGCAATATGAAAAAAGAATGAAGTATATATAATGAGAAAGAAAGAAATTATATCCACTGCGTTTCAAATTATTAAAGCGGTTACACTTTTCTATCCTATCCAAAAACTACTGGTTATAATTTAACGAAATTGTCAATGATTAATGACAACATTAATGACAACATGTACACTACCAGCCATAATTATTAGGCAACCTCAATTTTTAAAAGAAATTATGTATTTCATATTTTTTTTAGTATTTATTGCCAATTGGATAATTGTAAATGAAAATAGAATGTTTTTTTTTTTTATTATTACTTTGCAAAATTTTACAAGGCAAGGAAGCAAAGATGAACTCGTCTGAATCACCCTAAATTTTCTTCATTCTTTCATTGATTTTATATTTATGCAATATAGATAATTATGAAATATTTATAAATTCATCTAATGCACAAGTTATTGTGCAATATTAGCAAAATAACAATTCTATTTTCATTTACAATTATTCACTTTTTTTTTAATCATATCACCCCGAGCAAGGCCGTAACGCCACTGATGTACCGGGGGTTACGTAAGAGTGAAAAGATTGGAAAAGAGAAAACCGGAAACCACATCCTAAGCAGGAAACAAGGGATGAGCCTCTTCACCTGTTCAATAGATGTGGGTGGAGTGTGAACCGGGCGATAGTTTAGTCTATCTACTCCAATTGAAAAAAAAAGTGAGAAGTTTGGAAAAGAAAACCGGAAACCACATCCTAAAAAGGGAACAAGGGATGAGCTTCTACACCTGTTCAATAGAATAGTATGAAATACAACATTTTTTTAAACCACTGGGGTCACCTAATAATTATGGCCGGTAGTGTATATACACCTACTCCGTAAAAATTATAGGGTTATAAGAAAGAAACGGAAATTACAGTAATTTACCTAATTTACTTAAATTATTAGCGCGCCAAATTATCAGCGAAATGTAATAAAAACCTTTTTTTAAAAAAAGAAAACGACACTTTAATTGCTTCATTTACAGATTTTTATGGACACATACAATAACTAAGAAAAAATTAAATTGAAATAAAAAAGTAAACAGAGATTAAAAATGATAATGGATTTGGTTAATATGAGTAATGTGATCCTCTTTTAAAATGACTTGGAAAAAACGCTGGATCATAGAACATATCAATTTCTGGATCACCTCTGATGTAATTTAACATGATACGTTGACTATTTCCTGTCATGTCATCCTTGCTTTTAAATTGGTGACCATCTTCATAATCAGGTCGCTTCAAAATGTTTCACAAGTTTTCAGCTAGGTTTAAGCCTGAAGAATTGATTGGCAAGTTCATCTTCCGAGGTTCACAGAAGCCTAATTTCTGCAGGTACTCCGTAGATTTATGCGAAATGCGAAAAAGCATTATCCTGCATCAATACGGTGGGTTTTTTTCTGAGGGCGAGTCTTTACTTTTTTTTTTTAGCAAGATTCCAGGCGCTCATTGAGGAAGGCTATATAAGCATATGTAATTATTTTCGTATCGTTAAGCACTCTCCATAGACCAATCATGATACCTTCAATAATACCAGCCAAAATCGTAATGTTTCTTCTTCCTTGTTGGCGTGTCAAGTGTTGATGACGATCTCGTTAATTTACGACCCAACCTTTGCTCCAACCATCAGGATCACCAAGTGTTGCACGACTTCTATCTACAGAACTTTCGAGAAATTAATCTTCATATTCTTCTTTGCTCATTTCAAACCCATTTGTATGTACACTTTTGTCAATGGAGGTTTTTTTTTTCACTGGTATCACTGATGTTTAACCTTTTCAAAAGACGATAGCGAGTACTTCTAGACATGTTACTTCTCCAACACTCCTGGAGAATGTTTCACTGGTCAGGCCTGGGTTATTTACAGCTTCACGTTTCCTTTATGACAAAGAACATCAGGAAACAACACTCGAATGAACCATATCGACCCTCTTATGTTCGTGCATGTCACAGTAATGATGAGGATTTGTTCGTAGAAGCCGCAACAAATATTTTCGGTTTTGTGAGATCCTCCAATTAATTTGAATGTTTCTAGTATAGATTTGCCTTTAGAAAGTTTACATGCTATAATATCTTTCCCAGAAGGGATCAAGTCACATTTGCGACCCATAATTGAGCGATTAAGATGATACATGTTAATACTTCTATATGGTGTTAATATTACAAATGGCCACCGTTTGTTTCTTGTTACGCAGAACAATACAGTTTTTATATACGGGGTGTCTTCAATAAATTTCCGGACATTTTTGCAGAGGCATTTGAATTTATTGTAGGCTGTGACGACTAGGGTTTAGTAGGGTGTGTTCCAGGTCTTACTGAAGCTGTCCCTACCAACTTGAAATGATAAAAATGGCCCTGTCATCTCATCAGATGTATAGTAATAACATAATACAATTTCAAGAATCTACAATAATTTTAAATACCTCTAAAAATGTCCGGAAACTTATTGAAGACACCTCGTAGTCTTTGCATATATCTATTTCCATTATGCTGTGAAATTTTCGTTAAATTATGAAGGGTAGGTTTTGAACATAATAAAAAAATTCAACTTATTTAAAAATTGAAATGCAGGGTATAAGAACAAAGACTTTATAAATAATGAGAAAGAAAGAAAGAAAGAAAGAAAGAAAGAAAGAAAGAAAGAAAGAAAGAAAAATTGGATGTATACATAATGAGAAAGAAAGTATATATAATGAGAAAAACGAAGATATACGGGTGCAATGAAATCTTTAAAACTAATCCAAGGTCCTGGAGCTCAGACTCTTTGGACGTTGGCACGAAAGACTAAAAAGCAATAGTTGTTTCCAGTTAAAGTGAAACCGTAGACTGAAAGAAAAATGAATGGATGCAAGTCAAATTTTCATTTCCTGGTATCGATATCAAAGAAGTTTTTTTCGTCGTAAACTGAATTTTGAAGGCTAAATAAGTCCTCTGAGTAAATGGTATCATGGCTGAGACTAAGAACTACAATTATACCTACTTAGAGCCAAACCCGAAGCAAAAACTAAAATAAAAAGGATGAAAAAAATACAGATATACAGGCAGATAAACATACACACACACAAACATCTTGCCTTTTATATATATATATATATATATATATATATATATATATATATATATATATTATCGATTTTCTGCACTATTGTAAGAATTGCAACCTTGGAACTTCTGAATATCGTTTCTTATGTCTTTGTCTATGAGTGTATCAAATTTGATTAAAATCGGACCACTCCTTCTATAACCCGATTTTTTCGATTTTCGATATTTATCGGGGATACTATTTATCGGGGATACCTCGACACAAAACCTAGCTAAGAACACTCACAGATGGTTATAGTACAACTGTGTACATTTTCAAGAAAATCGGTTCAGCCGTTTCGGAGTCTATAGGTAACGGACACACACACACACACAGAGACACACACACAGAGACAATGTTCCATTTATAAATAAGTTTAGACAAGAAAGAAAGAAAGAAAGAAAGAAAGAAAGAAAGAAAGAGTGTAATAAAGCTGTGTAAAATGTGCTTCAGTGCAATAGAAAATTTGCCAATTTTTATTCTTTGCATTCGCAGTTCCTTCGCAGTTCTTTAAATAACAACCTACATTCATACGACTTATGATTTTTATTTTACTATTTGTTTTCAGGTGTTAAACTTATACATTTATTGATTCACTAGTTGAATTTAAATGGATTTTCTAAAGTCGTGGGAATCTCAAGTGACTTGTCTTTTCATTATATATGATTATATATCAGAAAATTCTAATAAAGAATATATGAAATCTTCACAGATACTGGTAAATTTAATTGAATAAGGCAACAGCTCCCATTGTTTTCTTAGTTTTTTTTTTTTGTTTTTTTTTTTGTTTTCCTTTGTCTAACAGATATTTCAGTTTTCCATCTCAGTGTGTCATCCGTATAAACTCATCTGCGTATGTTCAGATTATTTCAGCCAGTAATAAATCCTCGCCATTCGCTTAATACAACTATTTTTTCATTGAATCATTCTAAACGCAACGGCAATCGCCATTGTAGTCTTTCTCTTTCTATTAATATAAACCGTTGCGTTGTCAAAGAGATTGTATCGATGGACTTGCCTGATTTAAACGGAGGGAAAAATGGTTCAAAACAAATTAGTTATTATCTTCCCAAAGAAATCTGAACTCTCTATTGGATGGAGGCCAGAAAGTGCAGTTGCATGTTGAAAGAAAAACATAGAAGACGAAAACGGATGAGGGGTGTATCTTGGAGATATTCTGTGGGAAAGTGATTGTTCTTCCTAAAAGAAAATAAGACTCAACACAATAAAATGTAATTTACAGTCTTTTGCAACTTCATTAATTTTTGTTCGTTCGGTTTTTCTTGTTGCCTTAACTTGATTTATCTTAGTTTCAAATGTTATTCGTTAATGATTTCAGATCCAAGATTATACGAATTGCAACTTTCAAATAAAACAATAGTTGGATTTTACGATATACTCAATGAGCATATCTATTCAATATTCCAATTCATTTATTATTATGCCTAAATTGTGTGTGTATATATATATATATATATATATATATATATATATATATATAATTGGAATGTAAAACATTTGTATGACTCTACATACAAAAAAATTATATATTCAGTTAAATTTAAAATAAAATTCATCTTTTATTATGTCTAAAAGTATAGCCGAAAGTGCTTTGAGAAATAAAACTTTCAGACAATTTTTATATAATTTTTGTTCTGAAAACAAAAGAAAATAATTATAAGATCACATGAAAAATTATATAAAAACTGTCATTTTAAAGAAACTTGTATAAAAGACAAACTTCTGCCAAAATACAAAAACATATAGTCATCCGCAGACAGATCTGTTTCGCTTTATCACAGCTCATCAGTACGGTTTGACATCCGATTGCTTTTACCCAGGACTGGAACCCGACTGAATTGGCGTCAGTCGGCGATTCTACCTCTGAGGTATAGGCGATCAGTAGAAGGGGCTGACTTTTAGCCTGTGATTTATCATACGCCAATAGTGCTCTAATTTATTACTGAATGAGCGATGCGTAGACGCTAGATTAGCTATTGTTTTTTCAAAGTCTACCATTCTTCCAGAGTGCTCAATCAGGGCGTCAGAGCGTGTATATATATATATATATATATATATATATATATATTGTTTTTTATTTAAAATTAATATAATTTACATTGCGATACAAAATTTCTATGTTTCGAGAATTTCACCTCGTCATGAGGCAATGTTAGATCATTGTTGTGAAAATAATTTTCATTTGAATATAAGAAACAATACGTTTGTTATTTATGGATATGGAAAGACTGAAAAATTTCTGTGTGTGATCAATTTAGATAATCAGAACAGGGATTCACTTTAAATTTGCAAGGATTTTTTATTTTATTTTGGGGGCATACCTGATTTCTTCTTTCAGTCTTAACAGCAAAAGTGTCAGTTGATCAAAACCCCTGTCTAGACTCTGTTTCCGTTGATGTATCCATTATTGTTATCATTTTTCTTTTAGTTTTCTTTGTATTTAATAATTTTCTAAAAGAAAAACGAAAAAAGAAAAGAAAGAAAAGATTTTATATTTTTGATCTAACTTAAAGGGACCTTTGATTGTAATTATACTATTTTTATTTCGATTCAGAATGCATTCTCAATATTCTAATTTTTCTTAACTCTTTATTTGTAAATAACATTTTTAATATCTATTTATTTATTTAAAAAATGTAAAATTCGTTTTATTATTTTTATAAAATCTGTTATATTATTATTATATTCTAATACAATTCTTAATATCATAATACATTTTTTAAAATATCTATTTAATTGTTAAAAATTTAAATATCATTTTAATTATTTTAGTATCCATTTAATTACACAAGGTGTATGGGTCGTTTAAATACTGACATATTATAGCTTTTTTTCAAATATTTTCCCTTTTAATGTTGGTGTTTTATTTGTTTCGATATGGATGTACCATTTCTGTACTTATTATTATTAAATGAAGATGTGTGTTGATAAAATCGTTTTTTAGAGAGTTCTTAAATCTTTACATTACTAGGTTTTTCCACAGAAGAAATAGTACATTGATAGACAATGGATTCTGTAAGGCGCCTGCTTTCCAAAGGGCACTCTACAGGGTTTCTACAATTACATTTATTATTGTCCAAATTGTTAATCTCAGTTATTAGAT
Organism: Ascarosepion bandense; assembly: GCA_037127315.1. Classification (NCBI taxonomy): domain Eukaryota; kingdom Metazoa; phylum Mollusca; class Cephalopoda; order Sepiida; family Sepiidae; genus Ascarosepion; species Ascarosepion bandense. The sequence goes on from JBBBDQ010001954.1 coordinate 1,154,730, forward strand.
TATTCTTATTTTCAAGTAGTTCAAATTTTTATTTAAAATATTATTATGATTTTTATAATTTTTTCCAGATTATTTATATAACTATAACTTAATTTAAGAGCATTTTCATTGAAAATCTCGGGACAAGACCACTTAATCGGAATCGAAAAAAAATTAGACAAATTAATAATGTGCCTTTTCCTGGCGACATACGAACCAAATTGATGAAGAAATTTAAGTAAACCAAATTTCCACCTTTGGTTTTGTTACCGAAAAACACGTCACCAGTCGACAGATATTTGGAAAACCGAATCCTGTCCAGAAAGTTAAAGTGCACCAAACATTACCCCATACTACCCGATATATTTTCATCTGGTTGGCCTATTTGTGCTATACAATCTTACAGCCTATAATGATATAAATGTGTATAGGATTATACAGGAATGATGGTCTTATGATAATGAGGATAGAATTCGAAAGATAATATATAGAGAATTTAAAACCTTAATTTTTTTCGTCGTAAACTGAATTTTGAAGGCTAAATAAGTCCTCTGAGTACGTGGTATCATGGCTGAGACTAAGAACTAAAATTATGCCTACTTAGAGCTAAACCCGAAGCAAAAACTAAAATAAAAAGGCTGAAAAAATACAGACATACAGGCAGATAAACAGACACACACACAAACATCTTGCCTTTTATATATATATATACATTATCGATTTTCTGCACTATTGCAAGAACTGCAACTTGAAACTTCTGAATATCGTCTTATGTCTTTGTCTATGAGTGTATCAAATGTGATTAAAATCGGACCACTCCTTCTATAACCCGATGTTTTCGATTATCGATTATCGATATTTATCGGGGGTACCTCGACACAAAACCTAGCTAAGAACACTCGCAGACGCTGATAGTACAACTGTGTAAATTTTCAATAAAATCGGTTCAGCCGTTTCGGAGTCTATAGGTAACGGACACACACACAGACACACACACACATACACACACAGACAAAGTTCCATTTATAAATAAATTTAGATTAGATAGATATAAACCAACCATATAAAAAACAAATACAAATCCTTTATATATCCACCCAAAATCTAACCATCCTCCATCCATTATTAAGCATGTATCCCTATCCAGAGAATATAGAATTAGTAGAAATTCCGCAAATGAAGAAGTGTTTAATAAGCATAATAGTATTGTATTCGGAGTATTGTGTGCTTGATTGTTTCAGTTCACTGAATATGGGTGAAAGTTAAATCCCAATTCTGACACGAAGTATTTTGTATCGTTTGATATATCAAGTCTGTTCACAAATATCCCAGTCGATGAAACAATTGATATTTGTGCTGATTTTTTTGTATCGTGGCCCTCTAAAGTTTCCAAGTTTTTCTGAGAGTGTCTTTGTCAAATATGGAGATGGCGGTTAAGTTTGTCTCCTTCAGCTTCGATGAATTGTATGTACCGACAAATGGGTGGAGTAGGTATGGGCAGTTCATTGGCTCCTCTCATAGCTAACATTTTTGTTGGTTTTTATGAGAAACGGTTTTTTGATAAGATTACTAAGCCGTATTGTTACTACCGCTACGTTGATGACACGTTTATGGCGTTTCCTAATAGTAGCTAAGCGGAAGTGGGTTTTTTTTTTTTCATATCTGAATAATCTCCGTCCTGTGTTAAATTATACTATGGAGGTAGAAGAGAACAATCTTTTTTTTTTTTTTTTATAAGCGTTTCACCCCGAGCAAGGCATGTCACTGCCACTACTGTGCAGGGGGCTACATAGAGTGGAGAAAGGCTGATTAAATATAGGAAATAACAGAGGGTGGGTGATAGGCGGGTGAGGATACCGAGAATGAGGGTTGGGTAGATGAGAGTGTTGTGAGAATAGTTGGGAGTTAGTGTGATAGGAGGTGTCTATTGACCCTACATTTAAACACCTGGAGATTGTAACTGTCGGGAAAGCAGACTTGTGGAAGGCAGTTCCACAGGCGGGAAGCGCGAGAAAAGAAGCTGTTGGAGTAGAATTTACGGTTACATCTTATTTGTTTAACTGTAAAAGGGTGGGACCTAGTTGCTAATCTAGTATCTCGTGTAAATTCGTGCTTAGGCGGCACCAGTGATCTAAGCTCATCGGAGCAGAAGCCATGAAAGTACTTTTAGAAGAGGCACAGGGAAGCTACATCACGCCGGTGTGAGAGCGGCTGCAGCCGGTCTGCCAAGTCAGTATCAACCACGTTACAGATCCTCCTTTGTATTTTGTCAAGAAGCCCAAGGAGAGCAGCAGGGGCACCCGACCAGATATGGCAGCAATATTCAATACACGGGCGGATGGTAGATTTGTATATGTGCAGAATAGTTTCAGGTGGGAAAAATTTCCGGGCCCTGCACAGGGAGCCGACTTTCATAGCAGCAGATTTGGCAATGGATTCAATATAGTCATTCCATTTGAGGTCCGCCGAGAGTGTAAGGCCAAGGAGGCGTAGTATTTTACTCTCTGGGAGGCTAGCCTGTCCCATGCTAATGGGAGGTAGATGCGATTGTCTATGGTGGTTAGTTGATAACAGCTTTGTTTTGGAGGCATTGAAATTTACCAACCATTTCCTACCCCAGGTCACTACGGATTGGAGGTCCCTTTCAAGTGCGGCAGCGAGGTTCACTTTGTCGTCCAGACCTGGTTTCTGATCGATGCGGGAGTAGATTGTTGTGTCGTCGGCATACATGCCAACTTGGGATCTAATGGTGTCGGGGAGATCATTCAATTACCTTTCCTGGATGTACAAGTACAAAGAACAGTTTTGTGCTTTCTTACTAGTCTTTAACTTATATCTACTTTCTCTGGCCTTTACTTAACTTGGAAATCTTTCGCTCCCAGAACTAGAAAAAATAATCTTAATAGCTGTCTTATTATATTAAACACTCTCGACTGCTGGCGTATTTACATTCTGTAAAAACATTACACGCTATGAAATCTGCCTTTCACTGCCGTGCGTCGATAGCTTAGTGGTAGAATCTCTGACTGTTGCCAGTCGGGTTTCTGTCCCGGCTTGGAACAAACGTTTAATCTAGCCGCACTGATGAGCTGTGATACAGCAAAACAGGCCGATCTGTGGATGATTGATTTATATATATACTTTTGTAGCAGTTTTAAGGGGTTTTGTTAGAACATTGTCATAATTATACGTTGAGATCTCTGAATTTTGTTTGGTAAAGTAATAAAACTTTATTCAAACCACAAAGATCTTTTCATAATGGATGATATCGAATCCATAGCTGCGTCTGCTAGGAAGGCTGTGTCACTGTGTTAGGCCAGAAGATTTTCTTGTCAGAATCCATTTTGCACATTTAAAAATCTATCATTCGTCCGTTCATTGAATATTGCTCACATGTGGTCGGGTGCTTCTGCTATTCATTTTGAGGTTCTTGATAAAATCCAGAGGAGGATTTAAAATATAATCGATCCGGACTTAGCAGCTCGCCTTTAGTCACTTTCTCACCAACGTGATGTGTCTTCCCTCTGTCTTTTCTACAAATATTTTCATAGCAACTGCTTTGATGAGCTGGTGCCTGAACCACATGTCTTTACTCGTTCTACTAGATTAGCTTAAAGGTATAAAAGTTTGCACTCCTCGTAATAATATATATATATCTTTAAACAAAATAGACGGCATAATTATCCCAAACCCGAAGAAAATTTCGGTCAACACTTATCAAGGGTTTCGTTGGCTTAATTATAAAGTGTCAAAGAAGGACAAAACAAAGGATTACTTGCAACACTTGGAGAAGATGGAACTCGTTTAAAAGTAAACTTTAATGAAAAAAAAATATTAAAATGTAAGGTGGGTGTATATATATAATTCCACAAGAGTGAAATAGAAAAGAAAAAATGTTACACTCACAAACTCTCCACTAAATGTAAGGAGCGGAGGAAATACTCTTTCTGTCTGCACAGGCACAGCTGCTGGATTTTTAGGCAAATAGCCTCCAAAACACGAAGATGATATGCCGATCGAGCACTGTGCAAAACAGAAAACCAATTGTCCTCATATGAGGAAGCATATGCTTGACTTTCCAGCAGGTGTTGGCAGGTGTTGGCCAATTGCTGAATCCAGAACTGCTTGGGTTGTTCTTATAGCTCTAAGAGGGCTGCCTGAACGTATGTTCGCGGGGACGTATTGCGCAACCCGCGTCTCCAACCTCAGATTGGTTCGTCCTATATATGCCGCATCGCAGCAGCACTTAAATTTGTAAACAACAGAACTTTTCCGAAAATCGGACAACCTATCTTTACTGAAGAATAGAAACACAGGCGTTATCAGAAAAACAACACGTAACTGCACCGAAAAATAACCAGACGAAACACATGCCGAAACTTACACATATATATATATATATATATATATATATATATATTCTGTTTATAGAAATAAATATATATATACTGTTTGATTATAAACAGAATATCTACTTAAATACGGTTATTGATAAAAAATAATGTTCAAACACACCATTTCAAATTGTCGGTTGTTTATAAGCATTTCGTTAATCTTCGTTAATTTCCGTAATGTGTTTACATTTGTTGACATTACGATACATTTCAGTGCAGATATGGTTATTTGCGTGAATCGAAAATTGTGTTATATAGGCTTGATTTGACTTCGTTTAGACTGTTGATCATTCATGGTCGAGAAGTCTAAGGCATGCCAGATCAATTGGTGGCTTCCCCTATGCATCAAATAAACTGATCTGGTGTCTAGTTTTTGTTCTCTCTTCCCCATGCTAGCTTCTTCTTATTATTGGCTGGTCGAAACAAATGCTTCTTGGCTGCCTTTTAAAATTTTGCAAAGTAATAATAACAAAAGAACCATTCTATTTTCATTTTAAACCACTGAATTCAAGCGGAACAGTAATAGCAGGGAAGTTGACTCTCGGCCAGGTTGTCCAAAAATGTTGATGTCATTCACCGTATAATTCTAAATATACGACGTCTTACTCAACAGTAAATAGCTAAATCAACAGGCATTAGTCCTGGTTCGGTTCATACTCTTTTAACTGAGATCTTAGGTATGAGTAAGCTATCTGCAAGATGGGTCCCAAGAATGCTGACACTAGAGGAGAAGCTGAAAATGGTTGACATTTATTACTCGCTTTGTCTACTATTTACCCATAGCTAGGGGGAGAAGAGTTAGATTCATACCTTTTATAAGGTTATTAGAACGTAAGTGAATGTAAGGCATGCGACTGGAAATCGAAATCGGCTCTCCTCAGTCCGAACCACCATTCATTACTCCACCGTGCCACACAAAAATGCAACTCGGAGAAACTAAATGATGGCTAAAAAAAAATTTCCAGTGACAATTTCTCTTTAGCAGCATAAAAGAGAATTGGACATTACGACTCTTTCGTTTCTGAAGATAGACAAGTTGACTCTGGGGTAAACGACGACGACATTGAATATGGCATGGACATCTACTACGTTGACAGCGAAGGTGAAAGCTTCCTGGCGTCTGTATCTAAAACAACGAAGTAGACTAAAATGTGTTATATGTCGATGAAAATGATTTATTTAAAAGAAATGCAGTGATTTAAACTATTTCCTATATTTTTGTTTGAATTTCTGAGATGAGAAGTTATCATTATTTACACTTTTTATATTCAGACTAGATGTGCGTTGTGGTGCAGTGAATATCGGCTCGGAACGAGAAATCGGGGAGCCGAGTTCGAATTCCAGTTGAATTCCTTGCATTCACTTGCAAATGCTCTTGGGAAAGATCTCTTTCCTCCAGTTATGGGTTAAATAACAGGACAGATTGGGTTCTATAGCCTTGTTTGGAAACCAGTCTACCGCAAAATTAATGGCAACGTACTGCGGGATAATTTTCTGTCCAGTCAGTCATATCTTTTTCGAGACATGATTGCCTAGGCGTGTATCACATATAGCACTTAACTGACTGATATTCAGACTATTGTCCTCATCTTTCTTGTTATTATGCCCTGACCGTTTTCTATCAAAATTTCTGGGATGAGGAGTTATCATTATTTACACTTTTTATATTTAGATTATTATCTTCATCTTTCTTGTTATTATACCCTGATCGGTTTCTCTCAAAATTTCTGGGATGAGGAGTTATCATTATTTACACTTTTTATATTTAGATTATTATCTTCATCTTTCTTGTTATTATACCCTGATCGGTTTCTCTCAAAATTTCTGGAATGAGCATTTATCATTATTTACACTTTTTATATTCGGACTGTTATTCCCATCTTTCTTGTCACAATGTTTCAGCCCTCGACATATGGAACTGTCTATTCCTGATATCCAGATAGATATACACGTGATGAAGGCAGGTGGACACACTAGCCGAAACGTTGTGATAACGGCAACAAAGATATGGAGAGTCACCCGAATATATATACTGTAAATCTATGTTATATATTAAATAGTTTGTACATTAGAAATAATTAACTTTTCAGTCATAATGTCCAGAAGTAAATGTATGGCAGGCTAACAGATAAGAGAAATTAGAGAGGTACGTGCAAATATCCTTGATAAATGTATAAATCTCCTCCATCAGCTATGGGTTAAATAGCAAGACAGCAGGCTTCTATAGCCATGGGTAGCAAAAGACAACTCTGAATTTAGTCCGCCAACTATGGGTTAAGTAGGCTCACCAACCCACAATAGGCCAAGCGTGGTGAGTAGAATTCCATCTCCTGAAAACATGGTCTGCTAATCAAGACCTCCTCTAACATGAGAAAAAGGTTAACATTTAATTCGCAAGTATAGCATACACCACATTTTTGGTTAAAAATCTGAACCAGGTTGGCAAAGTGTTCGTGGGTATTATCAGTGCTTAAATGATTCATCATCTCACATCCCACACCCTACTCTCTGATAAGCAGTATCGCTTCCGCTTCGCCAGGTCTACTGCTGATGTACTAACGGCCATCACTAAATAAATATACCATGCTCTTGATAAGAATGGCGAAGCTTGAGCTGTTGACCTGGACATCTCGAAAGCGTTTGGTATGCTGGCCTTCTGTCCTAGCTACAAGGCTAAAGTATTTCTAGACGATTGTTCGATTTGATCCAATTGTTCCTATCAAATCGTGAAATGAAGGTCGTTTTGAACAGATATGATTCTAGATCCTTTCATACAAACGCCGACATCTCTCAAGCCTCTATCCTATGCCCTACGCTTTTCCTGATCTTCATCAGTGATCTTCCTTATGTAATCAGTTCCCTAGTAGACATCTATGCAGATGGCACCACCATTTACTCCCGTGTAAATAAGAAATCTGCCAAGGCTAACAAGGTAGACCTCACTGCTGCTCTTGGAAAAATTTCCAGTCTGTGATGGATTGGTTTAAGAAGTGGTTTGTAAACTTTGATGCTTCCAAAACGAAATGTACTGTGCCTCCTTGGTCTCACACTCTCAACCAACTTCAAGTGGAACGATCAAATCGAAGCAATAGACACATCTACTGCTAAGTATTTTGGGTCACTGAGTCGGGCAAAAATGTTTTGTTTTTTTGTCAGAATCCAACTTGAAGATTTATATATTTACTATTCGTCCTTGCATTGAATACTGTTGTCATATCTAGTCATATAATAATCCTGATTTTCATCTCGGGGTTCTCGGCAAAATCCAAACAAGGATCTGCAATGCAATCGATCCCTATTTGGCAGCTCGACTTCAGTCACATTCTCAGGGATAGAATATGGGTTCCCTTTTTTTCTACAAATATATTCATGGCTTCTGCTCTGATGAGTTTCTTTCCCTAGTACTCCGACAATATGAATTTACTCGTGGTACTACTATTAACAACTAGGTCCCACCCTTTTACCATGAAAATACTCAAATACAGTCGCCATGTCTACTTTACTAATTTCTTTTCTCGCATTTTCTCCCTGTAGAACTCCCTTCCATAAACGTGCTTCCCTGAAAGCAAGAATCACCAAAAGTGTAATTGCAACGTAAATTACCATCTTGTATCTCCTCGATTCGTATTTTTCTCATATCCTTTTTACCACAACCCCTGCAACCTGTTCCCTCTTTTAATTTTTCTTTCCTTTTCTTTCGCTGTAACCCTTTGCGCACCAGTGGCTTGCTTGGTTGGAAACGATTATAAAAAGAAAAATACTGTTTAATAAATAAATAAAAACAGAGTTTCTATTCAGTACTATTCATTAAAAATAAAGTTTCAGAAATAAAATAAAATATATCGGGTTAATAAATGAAACATTTATTTCAATATATATATATATATATATATATATATATATATATATATATTGCATTAAAATCACAAACGGAAACATCTCTCAAGGGATCCCTTTTCACCAACAACACATCAGAAGAGAGAACCATTGACAGTGATCAAAGAAAAACGAAAAAATATTCACGTTAGCAAAAAACGAGGGAACAGAAGCGTATATATATATATATATATATATATATATATATATATATATATATATATATGTCGCTCCCAGCTATTGGGCGTGTGCATAATGATAATGTACACGCTAAAAAGTCTGCCTCCTTCTACCGAGCGTCCATAGCTCAGAGATAGAATCGCCGACTGACGCCAATTCGGTCGGGTTTCAATCCTCGGTAAAAAACAATCGGATGTCTAACCGTACTCATGAGCTGTGATACAGTGAAACAGATCTGTCAGCGGATGACTATATATATAATGAAAAAAACTCAACACATAATTAAACGGTTTTAAGTCTAGAATTTATTTCAGCAATGTAAAAAACTGTTTATTGCAGAGGGATCATTAATGTTTATGTGATTAATTTTGTCTGCGTATAAGTCCCCTTCCTCTTCTTTGCTTGTGTATAATTTTTTTAATCATTTCACCCCAAGCAAGGCATTCCACTGCCACTAATTCTCATGGGGTTACATAGGGGAAGGTAAAGAGAAGGAGTGGTTAGATATAGGAAATGTCAGAAGGAAGGTGATAGATGGGTAAGGATACAGAGGATGGGGTTAGGGTAGATGGAAAGAATGGAAGCGAGTTAGTGTGTTAGGAGGTGTCTATTGACCTTACATTTAAATTCCTGGAGATTGTAGCCGTCGGGGAAGCAATCATGTGGAAGGGAATTCCACAGTCGGGAAGTGCGAAAGAAGAAACTGTTGGAGCAGAAGTTACGGTTGCATTTTATCGATTTCACTGTAAAAGGGTGGGAGCTAGTAGCTAAATTGCTTATTGTTATATGTAAGTGTGATTTCATCCCTTACTCTGTATTGTATTATGTGTGTGTTTTGAAATATTCGCAATTTATTTCCAGTTTAAAAATCCCTCTGCAATAAACGGATTTTTCAAAATATTCTGAGTGAAATTAACATTTATTTATTTATTCATCAATGGTTTGAACGAGGCAATTGTACATTTTTACTTCACATTACTTAAATAAATTCTGAATTTATAACCATTTAATTGCTTTTTTTTTTCTTTTCAATATATTTGCTCTTGATAATATCCATTGAGATCTCTAGGGCTCTATTGAATTGATAATTTATATTAATTCGATAAAATCTTTTAGATTTTCCTCTCCGTATTCATGGATTGACATTCTCTTATATATATATATATATATATATATATATATATATATATATATATATTTTAGAACATGTACATAATTATTTTTATATATATCCACTACAAATCGTACATTTGTTTCGATATTGAAACTTCAATGTCTCATCAGGCGGTGTGGATAGGAATGGAAATCCTCTTTTCTTATATTTGGTCAGTTGTGTGTGGGATGTTGGTGGGGGTTAGTGATAAGGGAACAAGTCTTGTGGATTGACCGTTAGAATTTTGAAGAAAGTGGTGTGGGTAAATAAAATGGTTGATTAATGAGAGTCTTTGATTTCTAGACAGATTTAACATTAGCAGTTAGAATGTAAGTTTTTATTATCTTGGGATTATTATCCTTTGGATTTCTCAGAAGAGCCGGTAAGGGATATATATATATATATATATATATATATAGTATTTACGCTCTCACACCCTGATTGAAGTCTACCACTCTGGAAGAGTGGTAGACTTTGTAAACAGTAGCTACTAAATTAGAACTTTTTCAAAAAATCTGCTCCAAATTCTGAAAATAAAAATGCAATAAAACTATGTTATTTTTTATTTAGATAAACTTTTAAATGGTCTTATAAACAATATATATTATTGATATCATAGTCTGAAAATAACTTTTTCTGCAATGAATAATGAATTTTACAAGAATTGTTTTTATTTTTATTGTTTTTTATTCTAATAATTTAGAAATTTTCAAAAATCTTTTAATATTTCCTTCTTCATCCTCCAAGCTATGTTGTTAATTTATTACGTGAAGACTATATTTAATAATCGAAAATTGAAAATCTTAATATAAATAATTAAGCCATTTGATTTTTAAAGCAAAAACATTTTGTGTGCGTACTGATGGCCCGTATTTTCTTTTTACGGGTTGTTGTACGTGATATATATCATTAAAAGTTTATGTCTTTAATCTCGCTTCTATGTTTCCGATGCACTACGTTTTAACATTCAACAGGATTTGCAAATCACCCCTTCAAAATTTAAAGCAAATTTTATATTTTAATTCCTATTTTCCTAATTTTGTTAAAAAAATGTAATTGTGAAATTAACAATTTGCGAAGGCACCTCATAAATAATATGAAAAATAGATATTAGAAATAAAATTAATGCATGTCATAACATTTCATAAATTATTGAGTTACCTCTGTCATGTTATACAATTTCACTCTCTGTTAAATTATAAAACTATTTTAAAAGAAAGTTTTATACCATTTTTATTTTTATTTTTCATAAAACATCTTCAAACATAAGACTATAAAGCTAAGCTAACTAAAATTCTGTAAAATATTCGATAATTGCTGAAAATATTGTGTTAAATATTTGACTATAAAAGCCAAAAAAACGAAGCGTACGATTAAGCTAAAAAAATTATGTTAATGTTTTCTTCCATGCTCAGCAATTTTTGACGGTTTCCGTCTGTCATGTCAATTAGTGCCTCTGATAACCCCTGATAACAAGGCTAACGTAATTAAGAAACGCTTTTATAGTACATTTCAGACTGTAAGCAAGTAATACTTGTTGCAAATAATATTAAGGTAAGCTTAAATCTACTAATTTGAATAAAATAATGAGTTTTATGTTTGCAAGATCTTTTAAAAACCGATAATTGGCTTCTCTTTACAAAATGTGTCGATGGATGAAAAATGGCCGAAGAAATGCAATTTTTTAAAATCTGAAAAAAATTTTAATTACAATCAATATAATTTCAGTTTGAAATACATCAGATTATTTTACTTACTGGGATTAGTAAATTTAATCTCTTGGCTTTTAATTAAAGTTATTAGAGATTTAAGAAATTTTTATTTTTAAAAATTCAAGTTAAATTTAAGTATCGAAAATGAATGGAAGTACCTACTGTTTTCATAACGTTTCTGCAGGTTTTACAGAACTTGTTGACTTCTTTTTCTACTATTTTTCGTAGTCATTTTTGTTGATAGTTCTATATTTGTCTGATTCTATATATAGTTTTTTTTAACTATATATCGCTTTTTGACCATTTTCTAATAAAATTTGAAATTTGATATTTATTTTTTATTTTTAGTGTGTTTATTATATTTATTAGATCGTTTTCAAATGTAATAAAATCGCTCCGTTGTGATTGACATTTTGTTGATGAAAATCCTAAGAGATCACTTAATAAGTCCCATGCCTGACATATAGATTTTTTTTTTTTTATAAGCGTTTCACCCCGAGCAAGGCATGTCACTGCCACTACTGTGCAGGGGGCTACGTAGAGTGGAGAAAGGCTGATTAAATATAGGAAATGACAGAGGGTGGGTGATAGGCGGATAAGGATACCGAGAATGAGGGTTGGGTAGATGAGAGTGTTGTGAGAATAGTTGGGAGTTAGTGTGATAGGCGGTATCTATTGACCCTACATTTAAACACCTGGAGATTGTAACTGTCGGGAAAGCAGACTTGTGGAAGGCAGTTCCACAGGCGGGAAGCGCGAGAAAAGAAGCTGTTGGAGTAGAATTTACGGTTACATCTTATTTGTTTAACTGTAAAAGGGTGGGACCTAGTTGCTAATCTAGTATCTCGTGTAAATTCGTGCTTAGGCGGCACCAGTGATCTAAGCTCATCGGAGCAGAAGCCATGAAAGTACTTGTAGAAGAGGCACAGGGAAGCTACATGGCGCCATTAATAAAAAATCCATATAATTTTTATGAACTACTAACCTTCAAATAGCACGTGACAAAATTTGGGCCCAATTTTTTTACAAATTGCATTTATTTAAGTGAAACTACTGTTGCAAATTTTCAAAACAATGAAAAATCTGAATTTCATGTGTTGATAAAGCATTGCGTTTTGATGGAAAAATACTGTTCAAGCAAAAGAATGGCTTGATAAGTGTTATTCTGACTCTGCTCTGTCAGAAACAATGATTAAAAGGTGGTATGCTAACATTAAACGCGGTCGTAGACAAATGATGCTGACCATTCAGGTCGCCCCAAATCGGCAGTTGCCCGGAAAACACCCCAAACATCCACAAACACGTTTTGGCAGATCGTAAACGGAAGAGGAATTGAACAAACCAAAAGTCAGTGTATTCACTATTTCGCATGAACATTTGTCAATGAGAAAGCTGTGTTCAAAGTAGGTTTCACTCCAAAGTTAAATCGGCAGTCAGCTGAGTGGACAGCAACATATGAAAGCCGTCCAACGCAACCAAAGAAGCAAGTAGAGCAGGCAAGGTTTTGACCTCCGTATTTTGGGATGAACGAGGTATTTTAGCCGTCGATTACCTTGAGAAAGGAAGAACCATCAATAGCGAATATTATATAGTATATAGCATATATGCGTTTGGAAGAAGAACTCACCAAAAACGGTCACAAATGAAGAAAACAGTGATCTTTCACTAAGACAACTCACCGTGTCACAAGTCGATAGCATCGATGCAAACTACATGAATTGCACTTCGATTTGCTTCCGCATCCGCCCTATTCTCCAGATCTGTCCCCAAATGGCGACTGACTGTTTGCAGACCTCAAAAGAATGCTCTATAGAAAGATATTTGACTCCAATGAAGAAGTAACATCGGAAACTGAGGCGTATTTTGTGGCCAAAGACAAACCATTGTACAAAAAAGGCATTAAATTGTTAGAGAAGCGTTGGAATCTATGTATCACCCTAGAAAGAGACTATGTTGATGAATAAAGTCAAATTTTGCCTAAATTTGTTGTTTTATTAGTTAGACCCAGGATTTATTGAGTGATGTGTTGAGTTATTGTCGTTGTCGTCTTGGTCTTGTTTTTCCATCTGATGCGTTTTGTAAATAAATAAATATTCTTATTCATTTTATCATAATATTTTTTACTGTTATTTCTGTAAGTTTTTTCATTAGCCTACTATATCTACAAATCAAAAGTATTTTTGGACAATATATATATATATAATCTTTATTTTAATGCTGTATACCTACTATGCCACGAGATGTGATTCTTCTTTATATGCTGAGTCTCATCAGGGTATAGGCAATCTTTGCTCTTCACAACTTCCTGTCCCTTGTAATCCTTAATAAATTTTACATTTTATTGCAGTTTTTGTTTTTTTCGCATTAGGTTAACATTTCTTTTTATAGTAGACTGATAGCCAATCAAGGTTACAGAATCTAATATGTTCTGCTATTCAAGTCACCCAGTTAAGTGACATACGTTATACATATTGGTCGATCATGTCTCTTTCGGTTCCTGACTGACCAAGCAGAAGGTTTTTCTGCAGTAGGTTGCTATTTCTTTTTCCGGCAGACTGGTTGCCAACCAAGGCTATAGAACCCAATCTGTCCTTCTATTTAACCGATAGTTATAGGGAGAAGATACGGATTAAGAGTATTTGCACGTAAGCGAATGCAATAAATTCAACTGAAATTCGAACTTGGCTCTACCGATTACTAGGTTACGACGGTAGGAAACCGACTGAAACCGAGATACTACGTCAAAACCGATAAAATTTCAAACTGATAGCATAGAACACACCGTTACATCTAAACATCTAATTGTAATATAAGGAGACCTAGCTGCCAATCTAGTATAGCGCTTAAATTCATCATGTCGAACGACGAAAGAGAAACGCTCATCAAAACAGTTGACTTGAAAATATTTAAATGGCGCAGATAAATTAGGTTACGCCGGTTAGAAAGTCACTTAATCCGTGATACTACGTCAGGACTGATAACATTGCAGATTATTCTTTATATTTTAAATAAATTTCATAGACAATTCATACATTTCCTCAAAAAACGTTCGCATCGATTATTTTATATTCTTAGACCAGCCCAACTTAACTTTAAACAACACTAACCGATGAAGACACCAAGTAAAGCCAATCAAACATTGATCCACAGGCCAAAATAATTCCCTTATTTCTTTCCTGAGCACGTACGAATCCGAGTTGTTAAATTGTCATTATTTTCCTGGCTTCAATCTAAAACAGTGATTTCTTTATGGCATGTCGAATCCTTCAGTTATTGGCACATTGAACTCGTGCACTAACGTCATTTGATCGCTTGTAGGTTTCAAGAAAAAGATTTCGCGTATCCGTTTCATGAAGTTATAACGTCCCTGCTTATCGATTTGGCGAAACAATTTTTCTAATTCGGTCGCCAAATGGCGGTAAATTTGTGCTTAGTCAAATCAAAGAAACATCCGCATCGTCGAAAGAGCGGGAAAAATTGGCTATTCATCGAATGTTCAAGTCTCGTACAAAACTATTTCTGTAATTCAGTATTTCGACAATTCGTCTTCAATAGTGTTGGAATAAAAAGCAGCAATAAGGAACAAAACTAACAATAAAATAATAGTTAAAATCAAGAGTATACTGAGCCAGAGTATTGGTATAAAAAGCACCGATATTAAATGGATAAAAATAAGTAATAAAATAATAGTAATTATGGAGAGTGTATAGCGCCAGAGTGTTGGGATAAAAAGCAACAAAAATAAGATGGAATAAAAATAGTAATAAAATAATAGTAATAATGAAGAGTGTATAGAGCCAGAGTGTTGGGATTAAAAGCAACAATAATAAGATGGAATAAAACAAGTAATAAAATAATAGTAATAAGGAAGAGTGTATAGAGCCAGAGTGTTGGGATAAAAAGCAACAAAAATAAGATGGAATAAATCTAGTAATAAAATAATAGTAATAATGAAGAGTGTATAGAGCCAGATTCTTGGAATAAAAAGCAACAAAAATAAGATGGAATAAAACTAGTAATGAAATAATAGTAATAATGAAGAGTGTATAGAGCCAGATTGTTGGAATAAAAAGCCACAATAATTAGATGGAATAAAACTAATAATAAAATAATAGTAATAATGAAGAGTGTATAGAGCCAGATTCTTGGAATAAAAAGCAACAATAATAAGATGGAATAAAACTAGTAATAAAATAATTGTAATAATGAAGAGTGTATAGAGCCAGATTCTTGGAATAAAAAGCAACAAAAATAAGATGGAATAAAACTAGTAATAAAATAATAGTAATAATGAAGAATGTATAGAGCCAGATTGCTGGGATAAAAAGCAACAAAAATAAGATGGAATAAAACTAGTAATAAAATAATAGTAATAATGAAGAGTATATAGAGCCAGAGTGTTGGGATAAAAAGCAACAAAAATAAGATGGAATAAAACTAGTAATAAAATAATAGTAATAATGAAGAGTGTATAGAGCCAGATTGTTGGGATAAAAAGCAACAATAATAAGATGGAATAAAACTAGTAATAAAATAATTGTAATAATGAAGAGTGTATAGAGCCAGATTGTTGGAATAAAAAGCAACAAAAATAAGATGGAATAAAACTAGTAATAAAATAATAGTAATAATGAGGTAGAGTGTTGAAAAAAAATCGTAACAAAGAGACTCGAATTCACCATAGTTAATTCATGAGTTTTATTTTCAGGCTGCTATGATATTTAGTTTACTTATGTGCGTTGTGGTGCATTGGATCAGACCGGGAAATCGCGGATCTGAGTTCGAATTCCAGATGGGTTTCTTGCATTCTCTTATGCGCAAATACCCTTGGGAAAGGTATTAGTCTGTCTTTTCCATCCAGTTATGGGATAAATAACAGAACATATTATGTTTTATAGCCTTGGCTGGCAACCAGTCTACCGCAGAAAGTTAATGGCAACCTACTGCGGGATAATCTTCTGCCTAGTTAGTCATGTCTCGAAACATGATCGCCCAAGCGTGTATCACGTATGGCAGTTCACTGACTGACTGACCGGAGAGCCGTTCTTTCGTGTTCACTTTTGAACTACGGCAAGAACTTTTATTTTCTTTCACACAAAATTGTTCTATTATTTTGCTTATTGAACTGTCTTATATTTTACTCTTGCAGTCAAATATAACGGATTGATGGCAAAAAATATTAAGTGTTTCATTGACCAGCCACAAAAAAATAAGGAACGACATGTTTATGTACCCAGCCACCAGCCTCAACCTCTCGAACGACACGACTGCGTTTGTGTCATGTTTGTTTCGATATGATGAAATAAATAGAACGTTACTATGGCAACAACTGTTATTTCTATGGCGACAGCTTTTGAGCTGAAAATATTTCCTGCGATTGACGAAGACGAAACGAACACACACACACACACACACACACACACACACACCGAATGTCACCATATAATAATAAATTGATGCTTTGTAAAATGGCCTTCTACCAGACAACATTAAATAACTTTCATACAAATATTAGCAGTAGATACGTTATAGAAAATCACAAAGAGTCAACAATGCGTCCGATTCTCACTGCAACATCCTTGTAACTGACTGCTAAGAAAATATTTATACTGGCGCCTACCATAGAGCGTTGTTGCAAAGTCTAGTTTAGTTTAGTTTAGTATAGTTCGAACTTAAGTGAAAGTTACAGTAATGCGCGCACACACACACACACACACACACACACACACACACACCATTCATTCAGTCAGTTAAGTGCCATACGTGACACACGCTACGGCGATCATGTCTTTTTCGAGACATGACTGACTGGGCAAAAGATTGCCATTACTTTCTGCAGTAGACTGGTCGCTAGCCAAGGCTATAGAACCCAATTTGTTCTGTCATTTAACCCATAACTGGAGGGAAGAGACAGATTAATACCTTTCCCAAGGGTATTTGCGCGTAAATGAATGCAAGTAATTCACCTGGAATCCGAACTCGGCTCCCCGATTTCTCATTCTGAACTGATAGTCACTGCACCACAACACACACACCAGCTGGCGTTAAAAAATAACCAATTAAATTTCTAAAAACGATTTAAAAGTATAATTTAATGTTTGTTTAACTTTCTGAGCTGAGGTATAGTAACTCAGTCAGTCAGTTAAGTGACATACGTGATACAAGCGTTGGTCGATCATGTTTCTGAGACATGGCTAACTTGGCAGATTTTCCCACAGTACGTTGCCATTACTTTTTGCGGTATACTTGTTGCCAACCAAGGCTACAAAACCCAATCTGTCCTGCTATTTAACCCATACCAATGGTATTTGTGCGTAAGGGAATGCAACGCAACCATTTCAACGGGAATTAGACCTCATCTCTCTCATTCTCCATCCTGAGACAACAGCCACTGCACCACAACCAACATCTTTACTATTTATACTATATCGTTGAAATTCGAGAACACATAGCCCAGTGGATAAAAGTATCGGTTGAATCCTGTGACCTGACCCAAAGAGTTGTGCGTTCAATTCCTGGTCACAGCAGAGGAGAACAGAAACTTGGAGAGTTGAGTTACTAAATGGAAATAACTGAAAAACTAAGATATTAGGAAAAGCATGGCATGTGGAACTAGATCAATCTACCTTGTGAACTAAATGAAGGTTTCGTATATCACCCGCAACTTCGTGAATATGGTAACAAAAATGAAAACAACAGCCACAACAATGTAAATAGTGTAAATATTTACAATACCACCTCTCAGAAATAAAGACAGATCATGAAAAAGGCTGGGGCGTACAACGACCGAAACGTCGGGAATTCCGGACAATATAAATAGGGAAATATAATTTCATAATTAAAAAACCCTTTGGTCTTTTCTCAGATTAGGGAAGATCATTCAAAAACAAATCGCCTGACGAAACCGAAAAGGTCGAGACCCTGGTAGCGTAACCAGCTGATATTCTTAACTTCAATATCTAAAACATCCACCAGTTAAATCTCTATTTTCATTCAAACATATATTGAACAATTTCTAATGCTAGTTTACTTGTCTAATTTAAATCTAACTTATAACTGTTCAGTATATATATATATATATATATATATATATATATATATATATATATATATTGTCATCTGCAGACAGTCTTGTTTCACTGTATCACAGCTATAACCACCAAGCTATGGCCGCTCGGTAGTGGAAGTTCAGACTTTAGCGTATTATATACAGTATAAACACACGACAATAGTGTTCAAATTCATTACTGAATGAATGATTCGTAAATGCGTGAATAGCTACTGCTTTTAAAGTCTACCATTTCTCCATAGTGCTCAATCGGCGTGCGAAAGCATAAATAGTCATCCGCGGGATATATATATATATATATATATATATATATATATATATATATATATATATATATATAAAATAAAATATATTTCGATGTTCAAAACTGTTTACTGATCATTTCAACATGAAATCCCTGAGAGATTTCACATCTCATCGGCAACATACCACATTTTCAATATATATATATATATATATATACGCAAAAATCTAGAGTGAGCCAAAACCTACCACGGTTTCACACTACGGATCGTCGACTTTATTCATCAACATAGTCTCTTTCTAGGGTGATACATAGATTCCAACGCTTCTCTAACAATTTAATGCCTTACAGGGTCCATTTAGTTAATATTTATATATATATATATATATATATATATATATATATATATATATGTGTGTGTGTGTGTGTGTGTGTGTGTGTGTGTGTGTGTATATATATATATATATATATTATGGGGAAATTTGGCCTTGTATAGTTGAGGACTATTTTGTTTTTTGCGTTATACTTCTTTGTTGAAGCCCTACCAGACCTTTCTTAGAACGCATTTGATTTTCCAAGAAATGGTGATACTTCAGTATTACTATCTTTGCTTCATAGGCATCTACGAATTTCTACGTCCAACTACGCAACCACGTTGAATTTATTTTTCTGTTACTAGCATCAGCTACACTCATTGTAACATATTAAACATATTAAACATGTTGAGGAAATAAAAATCAATTCAGTTGTAAATATAAAATATGTCGGTAAAAAGACATTATGGATACAGACAAAAGGAAAAATTTTCTTCACTAACGCGTTTCGTCCCTTGACTGTCTTTATCAAGGTAAAAGTAAGGGTTTTATTTTCAACATATATTGAAATAATAAACAAGAGCCAGCTTTCGATAACTCTTCAAAATGTCAAAATTTAAAAACATTCTGTGTGAGTGAAGAACCGTTCTTCTATATATTTAGTGTTGAATTGTGATAGTTTTTGGCTCCAAGATTGTTAGTTTTACAGATAAAATTTATTTTAGCAGCAGACTTATATATATATATATATATATATGAAATCTCACATCGGTTTAATTTGTTTGTTTAAACATAATTTTATATGAATGCTTGCATTTGACTAGATATTCTGTTTCTTTTTTGTTGTTGTTGCTTTTTTTTATGATTAAACAGTATATTTATTTACATCTACCGGCCAGAATAATGAATGAATATGCGTTCTCCGGCAGGAATTGAACCTGCGTGAACCATCAATTAATATGACGTGTCTTTAACATCTCGACCACAAAGGACTTTTAGTCAAACAAAGACCTAAATAATGTCTTTAAACACGCAATTTCCTGATTTATCGAAGAATTCATATCTGCTCTGTTTTCGTATTCTAATGTAAATAAAGACAATTTATTTACGAATACTTTTACGAAATCCGTTACGAAAAGGATTAAGTCTAGCATGTTTTTAATTTAATTGTTTAAATATTTTTAATGGTTACTCATATTGCCCCTATTTTCTCGATTATTCAACCCGGTAGATGTAAATAAATATACTGTTTACATCATATATATATATATATATATATATATATATAGAGAGAGAGAGAGAGAGAGAGAGAGAGAGAGAGATAAAGAAAGAGAGAGAGAGAGAAATATATAAATAAAAAATTATTTTGTATGTATAGATGTCCGGTGTCATCATCATTTATCCATCACACTCAGATGGTGTATAGGGCAGCAACTTTTTGTTGCTGTAACAAACTGCTTTTTACGGGGCACTGTTATTAGCCCTGCACCCATCCCCCAAACCTGGAGGACCGGTGAACCATTCTTGGTCCTTACGTTTACGGCGCCTGGTATTCCCAAATGGTCACCCATTTAAATACTGACCAGGCTCAATTTTGCTTAACTTTGGTGATCGGACGGGAACCGGTGAATTCGATATAGCCGTAGACTAGATGTCCGGTGTACCTGCGCCTTTTTTGGTTTGGTAGCATCAGTGATAGATACGCGAAGAGGATTTCTTTGACAGTTCCACATTGTTACTTTCCTGCTAACATTATTTTTTCTGCCAAACCTGTCTTTTCCTCTATATGGAAAGATTTTCTCCCTTTATACCAGAATAGTTCCTTGATTTATTCATTTAAATGAATTAGTGGTTTGCTCTACATAGGGAGAACGACTCAAGGACTGATGCCAGAATAAAGCAATACGACCCACAAAAATGTGAAATTTGAAATATTTTACGTCAGACAGGTTGACCAACACATACGTTTCTTCCATTGTAGTACACCTAATAAATAGCCATAATTGTGCCACTAATTTAATGTTAATATGAGACTTAATACTACGACATATAACATTGAGAATTACTTTTCTCGTAATGCCTGTTGGAAGCTGTGTAAATATGAGTGTGGTCTAATTTGTCATTTTAAATCAAAACACAATGATTTACCAGCGGTATCCAATAGATTGACATGTATTATTTGTGGATTCAAGTGTAAATCGATATCAGGACTAATTGAAAAAAATGAGTCAAGTTAGACGGCACTAATATGAGAATTTATTCCATAAAGAGATCAAAGTCAAAGTAGTCTAGCTCGGCCACGAGTGGACTTCCACAATACATACATACATACATATATATATTTAGTGTATCGAGGCAGCAAATAATTTTCTAAACATATACCGTTAAACATAAGAGACAATGAATACCTATTATGTTTAATCATGAGCCGTTCTAAACGTCGTATTTTGGCTTTAATTTCAGTTGAAAATAAAGACAAAAGTTCTCCAACATTCTTAGAACCAAATTAATAAAAATTATCCAAATGTGGGAGAATTTTTGTCTTTATTTTCAACTGAAATTAAAGCCAAAGTACAACGTTTAGAACGGCTCATGATTAAACATAATAGACATTGATTTTCTCTTATGTTTAACAGTATATGTTTAGAAAACATATATATATATATATATATATATATATATATATATATATATTCATCCGTAGTAAAAATATATACACTACAGGCCATAATTATTAAGCCACCCCAGTGTTCCAAAAAATTATGTATTTCATACTATTTTTAGTATTTATTGCCAAGTAAATAATTGTAAATAAAAATAGAATGGTTCTATTTTTAATACTGTAAAATAACATGTACATCAAAAGAATTTATAAATATTTAATAATTACCTATATTGCAGTTTCATCAATGAAAGAATGAAGAAAATTTAGAGCGATTCGGACGAGTTCATCTTTGCTTCCTCAGCTTTATTACCAAAGTAATAATAACAAAAGAAACATTCTATGTTCGTTTAGAATTATCCACTTAAAAATAGTATGAAATACACCATTTCTTTAAAAAAAAACTGGGGTGACTTAATAATTATGGCCGGTAGTATATATAATATAAATTATATAAACATATATGAGAAATTAAAAATATAAAAGAAATCACACCAAAAGTATCATAGAAAGAAAAGGAAAAAAGCATCAGCCTACAACAATAAACCTAAAATCTGTAAAATCTGTATGGAGGACAAAATTGTTATAATTCTCTTCCCAGATTAACACAAATTATTAAATAAATGAAAATAGAACTCACCTCAAATCGAAAACTGAAAATGAATGCAAAAGAAAAACAGAAATAAAAATTAACCAATAAATAAGTAAATTTAAACAGAAATGTAAATAAATAAAAACAGTTTTAAAAATATTTAAATAATAAACAATTTAACATACTTAGAATGCACACATAAACACAAGTAAAATATAAAAATAACAATCAACAGTAGACATTAAATTAATCAATAATAAATCTTAAGTAAAAAGTTAACAAAAAACAAAATAGTTCTAAAAATTACTGCATTCGGATCACATTGGTTTCACCTCTATAGCCTCTAAAATAATTTTAAACATTACCATTACGGCCCTCCAAATAATCTTAATTACCATTCTTATAACACTCACTATAATACCTCAGAATCTCTATACCATAGAAGAAGGTAATACTTATTTTCTTTATATACAAGATTGTGGCACAAGGCTAAAAGAGGTCATAGCGGAAGGCTGGTCTTTAATCTGTCTTATCTTAAACATAACTAGCCACAGTTACTGACCCAAACATACTACAGTATTCCTTACACCAAAACAACAAATTCTTACTACAGCCACCATAGTACTACAACTCTCTATGTAGTCCTAAATATTCTCCTATGTACAATTTGTCTGTTGTGGTAGAGAATAAAAATAGCAACATTTAAAAATGAAACACAAATTAATATTTAGAGTGAATACAATTCTTATACACGTAACTAAAAAATATAGTGTTAGTAATAAACACACACGCACACACAATTATTAATTGTGGAAGAAAAATCATCTAAATGAATGAAATTAATGCGGAGCTATGTAATTTAGAACACTCATTTATCCAAACAAAAAAAAACATATGCAAAATACATGCTCAAAAGACGAAAAGCATCTCGCATCTACCAGAGAACTGACATCTCTGACACCTAACTGGCGTTAAACTAGTTAAAAAAAAAGGCCAATAAGCATATATCCGCCAGTTAAGTTAACTTGCTGGAAGAAACTACAAATGAAGCAAATCTACATTACCCTATTTTGGGCAGGATTTGACGTTGAATGATGAGGAAAATGGTACCGTGGAAGAAGGGCTAATTTTTTTACAGATGTTTCTTGTGATCTTTTTGTTTTATAGATTCCTTCAACTGCTCGAGCTTTTCAAGTATTTGCATCGTTGCTATCTAATTCTTTCGGCGTAGCTGGCCAGAACATCGCCCTGGTAGCGGAAGTAGGGTTGTTTGTGCCTTTACCCGTGAGGGCTTCTGTGGACAGAGCTTCTCTTTGGTCGTACCAACGATCTGTCATTCGTCCTATACCTTTTCCATAAACGAACAAGTGGCGGACAAAGACTTGAGGGGAATAGAGGCTGCGAAATGGACCCAACCAGTGTTCTTACCGTACCTGCACTGGTCACTGGCGTGCAAATTGCAGGCGAAACAAAAATAACAAAGTCGTTTAAAGGCGATTCGGGTCGAAGAAGGCAAGAAATACAGAGGCCTTCTTCTTTGGGCAGGAGGAGGATAGCTGACTAGCCTCTCCACACTTTCAGCAGGTCGGTTTATGGCCGGTCACAGTGACAGGAATTTTCTGACCCTCTACATTCAGATAGTAGGGTACGGAGATGAAGGCTTTGCGATCTAACATTAATTTAACTCTCTATCCCCTGTTAAAGTCGTCAGAAGAAGCACTGAGCATATGTCCAAATTGAGCCTGATAAGCAGCCGAATGCTCCTCTAAGTCATGACATAAAACCTCGAATACTGAATCATGTACTTTGCTTGCCCTGATATTTGGTTCTTAATATGAGTTCTGACATTTAATTCATACACTATTCCAGAATCGCCAGTAGACATAAGGTTCAAACTTGTTAGAAGCTGTAAGATACCTGATGTTATAAAGTTAACACATCAAATTGAGAGATGAAAAGAAGGATAAAAAATTACATTTCAATTTTGGCACAGGATCGAAGGAGAAGTGGGGTCGTCATTGATTATCCTAAACCTAGTTAATCTTATTCGCTACCCATACCTTTCATTCAATCTTCTCCTTCATCACAAGAACACATCCATTTTCACTAAATCCCACATTTACCAAAATACAACATACTCATGCGGGAATCTGTTAAAATTTCATGATGTAAAAATTTATGAATATTTACAATTTTATTTGTTATATATATATATATTTATTTATTTATTTATTTATTTCATATTTTAACTAATATTGTAAAGCTATGTAACATGAAGTAGTAAAGGTGATCACAATAACAAAAATAAAAACAACTAAATATACAAATTAAAAACAAAAATTTGTCAGTAGAAACCGTCCAACTCACAGAAAAATATAATTGTCGCCGCTGTATTTTATCGGTAGGCAAAGTCAGAACATTCACTCACTAAAGATGAAGGAAGGAAAAAATAAATTGTGGAGTGCGAAAATCAAAACCTAACCCAGTCACGATATAAAGAGTATAAAAATAAATTTGGTGATTGGGAATCTTGATAAGGACCTTAACAAAAGAGAAACCAAGGATAATATTTTATTTCATGCATATATATATATATATATATATATATATGTAAAATTATACTCAGTTATAATCCGAGATTAAGAACACTATGGTTAAATAGAGAAGACTACTATATTTTTCTGGCTTACTCTTTTCGTCCTGTGATGGGCTTTATCAAGACAAAAAGATGTTGATTTTCTAAGCGCAACTTAAATGTTGCACAAGGCCGAAAGTATGGGGCACCCAGTGAGAATCGAACTCACTATTCAGTTGTAATGTTTCTATCGGAAAAGATAAGATTTGGGAAACCGGCGCGTAAAAACAATAGAAACAATACTCTCTCAGACCAACATACACAATAAAAAATTTAAAAAAACGGTTACTTCTCATCATTTTAACATTTCATAACATGACATTACATTGCATATGAAAGAATTCTCTTCAAAGATGGTCTATGAAGTTTTGAAAAATACAAATTTTTCTATTATGAATAATTTGTGAGCGTTTTTTCCTGTTGCCAACAATGTTTTGTTTAAACATACGTTATTTAAAATAAAATTAATTTCATTTTTTGATTTGATAAAGTCTCTCACAGGACGAAATGCATTGGTGAGAAAAATATAGCTTTCTTCTTGTCTTTTTATTTAACCATATATATATATATATATATATATATATATATATATATATATATATATGAGTTGAATATATCGATCTGAATCCGACAAGATGAACAAAATAAGTAAAGGACAAGTAAGAAAAAGTGTCTTTAATCTCACATGTTTCATAATCTAACAAGCTTCTTCAGAGATTTTTTAAAGATGAATGATTTAAATTTTTTTTAAAACAATCCAAGAAACAGTATGTTGATATATATATATATATATATATATATATATATATATATGATTAAATAAAGAAGACAAGAGGAAAACTATTTTTCTCGCCTACGCGTTTCGTCTTGAGAGACAGACTTTATCACGGCAAAGTGTAGAAATGACTTTTATTTTAAATAAAGTATCTATAAACAAAAAATTGTTTGCTACTAGAAAAAATAATAAACAAATAAATATTCATAAGATTAACTGAAATTATTAAACATTTAAAGACATCATAGTTTCTGTTTTAAAAAAATGTTCTTTCTTTTGTTTTTTTATGGTAAAATTCTAGAAAGTAGCCGTTTTCTTAGCATTCTTTTATATGTTTGTTTATTTGTTGAATATATAAACTCAAAATCCAACAAGATGAACAGAATAAGTAAAGAACAGGTCGGAAAAAAGTGTTATTAATCTAACATGTTTCACTTTAACAAAGTTCTTCAGAGACTACAGACATATGATTTAAAAAAAAAACTTTTAAAATTATTTTTAATCTTTTAAAAGCCTACAGAGATTTATTACACGTGACACGTATATGACCAATGAAATAAAACCTCAATCAACATACTGCCTCGGTAGAATTTTTAAAAGATTTTTTTAACTTTTTTAAATCATTTAAATCTCTGACTAGGAAGAAGTTGGTTGCCATTATTTTCTGCGGTAGCCTTGTTGCCAACCAATGCTTTAGAACCCAATCTGTCCTGTTATTTATCCTACAGCTAGAAGAAGAAGCGACCTTTCCCAAAGGTATTTGTGTGTAAGTGAATGCAATGAATTCAACTAAATTTGCACTCCGATTTCTCGCTCTCCGATATTCCCTTCACTACAACGCACATGTGTGTTTTTATGTATATGTGCAATTATGTATCTAAAAATAAAAAATAAATAAAAAATACAACCAAAATTGACATCATTTTGTAGTCTAATGACATGACTAATTCTCGCTCAAATTTTAAGAAAATGTGTAAAAACTAAGATCAGTCAGTGAGAATCTACCCGGGAGATGGATCGGGTGTGTCAGTTATAACCTTGTAATTTTTTTTGTATGGAACTATGTGAAAAAACAAATCTAGAGCACCTTAAATAGAGAATCACCGAGGTGTTGGAGTATGTAAGCAAAACATACTACAGCGCGTTTGGCAGGTGTTTGACTACCGACTTGACGCGTGTTGTGTCCCAGGTGGTGCGCATAATAAACATTTGTGAAGCTTTTGGAAACTGGTTATAAAATATACATCCTTTTGAATATTTTTTCGAATTTTGTTAAATAATCTTTTATTGGTCAACACGAAGCCTATTTCATTTCATTTAACTGAAGTAAAATATTCACATTCTGAATTATATTTGTGACAATCGAAAGTGCAATTCAGAAGTCAAGTTTGTACAAAATAATCCTCCTCATTCGATTTCCATATGAAATATATTTGTCGTCAAACAATTTCTTATGAATTGATCTCGCAGATCTTCGTAGATTTTCCATTTTATATTGATCTGCCCACTCAGTATGTTGATAAATACATCTACTATTGGTCAGCCTATTTAGTTTTGTTTGCATGGCATATGGAGTTAATCAGGTGGTGTGCATATTTAAGATTTGTGATTTATGAAATCTAAATCTAAAATTATTTATAAATGGAACGTTGTCAGTGTGTGTGCATGTGTGTGTGTCTGTGTGTGTGTCCATTACCTATAGACTCCGAAACGGCTGAACCGATTTTCTTGAAAATTTATACAGATGTACTATAAGCGTATGCGAGTGTTCTTAGCTAGGTTTTGTGTCGAGGTACTCCCGATAAATATCGAAAATCGATACTCGAAAAAAAATCGGGTTATAGAGGGAATGGTCCGATTTTAATCAAATTTGATACACTCATAGACAAAGACATAAGAAACTATATTCAGAAGTTTCAAGGTTGCAGTTCCTGCAATAGTGCAGAAAATCGATAATATATATATATATATATATATATATATATATATATATATATATAAAAGGCAAGATGTTTGCGTGTGTGTCTGTTTATCTGGCTGTATGTCTGTATTTTTTCAGCCCTTTTATTTTAGTTTTTGCTTCGGGTTTGACTCTAAGTAGGTATAATTGTAGCTCTTAGTCTCAGCTATGATACCATTTACTCAGAAGACTTCAAAATTCAGTTTACGCCGAAAAAAACTTATTTGATACCAGGAAATCAAAGTTTGACTTACATCCATTCATTTTTCTTTCAGTCTACGCTTTCGCTTTAACTGGAAACAACTATTGCTTTTTAGTCTTTCTTGCCAACGTCCAAAGAGTCTGAGCTGCAGGACTATGGATTAGTTTTAAAGCTTTCATTACACCGAGCAACGCCGGGCTATACTGCTAGTCGGTTATAAAATCTACAACTATTTTTCATAACTTTGAATTTTGATAACACTTTTATTCGTTAGCATGAAGCCTATTTAATAACGTCTTCCTGGAACATGTAGATGTTCAGATAGTCAAATGTTAACCCTCTAGGGCCATTCGTATCATATTTGATACAGTATTTCCCTATAAGGAAATATTTGGTATTTCCCTATAAGGAAACATTTGGTATTCATTGACTGAGCAGTCAGTACTGCTTTCATTTGAAATTTATAAAATATTTCTCTTAAAAAATTTTTCAGAAAAATATTTCTTTCAAGGCTTGTTTTCATACTGTATCAAATATGATACGAATGGCCCGAGAGGGTTAAGGCTTCTACTGGGCATAAAGTGGGGGATCAGTTCTATATTGTTATGAAGTAATAAACAGATCCCCCACTAATTACTACTTAACCCTCTAGGGCCATTCGTATCATATTTGATACAGTATTTCCCTATAAGGAAACATTTGGTATTTCCCTATAAGGAAACATTTGGTATTCATTGACTGAGCAGTCAGTACTGCTTTCATTTGAAATTTATAAAATATTTCTCTTAAAAAATTTTTCAGGAAAATATTTCTTTCAAGACTTGTTTTCATACTGTATCAAATATGATACGAATGGCCCGAGAGGGTTAAGGCTTCTACTGGGCATAAAGTGGGGGATCAGTTCTATATTGTTATGAAGTAATAAACAGATCCCCCACTAATATGATACGAATGGCCCGAGAGGGTTAAATTATGTCAATTTTGGGGGAGACCAAATTTGGGGGAATACTGTATGCATAATAAGCGAAAGGTCATCAAACTGGATACGAAGTCAACAGATGTTGCTTCAAGACAACTTTGGTTCAGGTATGATGTTACTCTAAACTGGTACATAACCAATTCAGGATCATTTTAGGCGTGAGAGATTTTTATTAAAAACCACCAAAACTTACAAATGATATTGTTTTGTATATCATAAATATACTAAATCTATTGTTACTCAGCCTTTGGAGTATCAAACAACTGCTTCAACTAGCTATGTAGTGTTGTTGTGTTCTCTTCATAGAGTAGGATTTTACGCAGACATACAAGATACCATATACAAGTGGTTCTGAATTCAGATTCATTCTTTGCCAAAACGGATTGCTATCCAAAGCTAGAGAGTTTTTTCCCCAATTGATATTAATCTTCTCACTTGAATTTTGATGAATACATCTTCTATTGGTCACCGTGAAGCTTATTTTATTCTGTTTGCCTGGGATATGTAATATTCACATCTAAATTATGTCAATTCGTTTTTTGTTTTTGCATTTTTTGTGGGGGCACCTTGTATATACATATTTATATTAATAACACAATATTTTTATACATATTGTAAAATTCTAAACTTAAATGATAATAATATTGCGTATGTGCAGTCTCAAGTTCTTAAGAAAAATTAGGTTAATGGTTTTTTAGGCTTCCTCCAAATGAGTAGGAGTTCACTTTTTGAAAAATAGCTGGCATCAGGTATGAAGGCATCAGGATTTTAAAGATACTGGGGTGGGACATGTTCCAAAAAATATTTGGGAACCACTGATGTAGATATTTTTACAGAAACCAAAGGAGAATATGCAACGTTATGGTAGCACGCATTCTGTCTTCCCTAACTTTCCAACCTTTGTAATTTAATTTGCCTGTGACTTTTCTTTAAATAATTTTACCAAATTCTTTTGTTGTTTATATCTTTAAAAAGAAAAAAAGTATTGTACATATGGGAACAAGTTAGGCACACATAGAGACAAAAGGTATTATGGTGACTGTTCATTGGCGATTAGGTTTCATAATTCTGCTGTTGAGATTACTAGTTTTCATTGTAAGATCGAGGCTAGTAGTTACTTTTCCTGGACTTCTCGCTTGTGGAACTCTCTTCGGGTTTTCCGCTTTCCTATTAACTATGGTTTTCAGAATTTTAAATGCAATTTCAATCATCATTTTCCGTCTTTTTCAATTATGTTCTTTTATTTTTCACTCTGTTTCTTTTACTGTCAGTAACCATTTGCATCTTAGTGTTGTGCTCGGGGTGAAATCATAGAAATACATGTGTAGCGTAGTTCTGACACAAGACTACGATTTTGAGTCCCCTAGTAATGATTGAAGGTTCAACTTCCCTCAGTAACGATTACTAAACACTAAGGTTACCATTTTTAGATACTTAACGTTTCAAAAAACCGAATGTATGGTCATCAGCAAAAAGACGTCCCCAAAATGCCAACTACACGTCGAGGACACTAAATTCAAGCAATTATAGAAATTTAAATACCTGGAAAGCAGTCTGACAGAGGACGGAAAATGTGAGACTGAGATCCGAAGACACTTTGACATGGCCAAAGACGAATTTCAAAAGCTAAGCAGAGTATTGAGAGACAGGAAGATTTTGTTGAAGACACATAAAAGAGTACTGGAGTGTAATATCTGTTCTCCTATATGGCAGCGAATGCTGGACGATCACATTAAAGATGAAGAAAAGACTCGAAGCAACAGAAATGTGGTTCTACAGAAGGATGCTGAGGATACCTTGTGAGCAACGACGAGGTTTTGGAGAGAATGCAAACGAAAAAGAAACTTATACTTAGCATCAGAAAAAGACAATTGAGGTTTTTGGCACACGTAATTAGGAAGGAAGGATTGGAGAACCTAATACTCACAGGACGGATAGAGAAAAATAGAGACAGAAGAAAGCAGTGTTAGACCTACTTAATGGGCTTGAGTAGGTGGATGGTGGAACGGGGTCCGGGAGAGATACCAAAAGGGACAGGAGCAAGTAGAAATCCATGATCACCTACGTCCTAAAAGGACACGGCACATAAAGAAGAAGAAACGATATCTAAACTGCCCTTAGAAAATTACTTGTCTCGCTTGATCAGTACCAAATAAATAGTGATATCGATCCTCACTGAGCGCATCATATTTTCAATCTTGTGCCTCATCTAGGTCATGCTTGATAAATCGCCATAATACAGAAGGCTTAACCTGGGTGGATGAATCATGTATAGAACTTACTTTTAACTTCAATTTGTTACGAAATCGTTCATAAAATATGGGCTTGAGCAAGTGGATGTCAAAAACAGAGTTTGGGGAGATATCAAAATGAGAAATGTTAAACGACAAGGGATAAGGGTAAGTAGAGGTCCATGATCGCCTACGTCCTGAAAGAAGAATAATGTTTTCAGACCATTTCACGGTGTTATTGTTCAAGGGCTGATACTTGAAATTCACTATGAGACACCTTTAGAACCTAAAGCCGATCTAAATTCTTTGTGTGTAGACCTGTCACGGGAAAACCAGTCGGAGAGCGAAACGTGTTTGTTTAATTGATGTCCATTTGAATAAAAAGAAGATATGGACAACACGCTTCATTTCAAGGGGAATATTTATGACAAATTACAAAATCGTAAGTAAACAAACCCGATTTGGGGATAAAGAGATACACGCGACAAAGGGAAACTTTTTCTCTTTCTGTAAAAAGCGTCATCTTAGTACAATGAACATGCGGATGTAAATTGTATGTAAATATATGTAATCTGTTGATATAAAAATATTTATTCACGTGTATGTGGAGTTGTGGCTTGCGTGGCGAGAGAGTGAGAGAGGGGGTATTCGTATGCATTGAGAAGTAATATTCGCAGCGTTTTACCCAAATAATCTCGAAGCAACCAAAGATATATGAACAAGAAAAAACGTAGCGATCTATAAAGTTGTCGACAATGATAAACTAGTGTCGATATTGACAATTGCTGCAGCGCAGGTGGGTTGCTCTAAGATGATCATTTACTACGAAGGTTAGCAAAAAACGGGGAGCAAATTGGGTTTGCCAATGATTATTAGTGTGTTCGGTTCGCACTAGATACGACATTATCATTAGTACAAGTTACTAATATTCAATATTAGTTCCTAGACATGATTATATAGCAAGTGCGTTCACATACATAATGAACATAGATAGATAGATTGATAGATAGATATTCATCATCATCATCATCATTTATCCATCACACCCAATGGTGCATAGCGCAGCAACTTTTTGTTGCTGTTTCTGTAACAAACTGTTTTTTACGGGACAGGGTTGTTATCCCTGCACCCAACCCCCAAACCTGGAGGAGATAGTTTTTAACTTCTGATAATTCGGGCACAAGATCAAAAGTGTTGAGCGCTTACTGATATTTGAACTGAATTCGCACATTACCTGTTCTCAACGACCGGCTTCTTAACCATCACGAATAACAGAAAAAAATTTTTTTCTCTGTCCGTCTTGACCAACGAAACATATATTAAAGAGAGGTTGCAGATATATATATAAACTTATTTATAAATGGAACTTTGTCTGTGTGTGTGTGTGTGTGTGTGTGTCCGTGTCCGTTACCTATAGACTCTGAAACGGCTGAACCGATTTTCTTGAAAATTTACACAGCTGTACTACAAGCGTCTGCGAGTGTTTTTAGCTATATAAATATCGAAACTCGATAATCGAAAAAATCGGGTTATAGAAGGAGTGGCCCGATTATAATCAAATTTGATACACTCATAGACAAAGACATAAAATAATATATACATATAAAAGGCAAGATGTTTGTGTGTCTGTTTATATGTCTGTAGTTCCTTTATACAAATCTACAATTTTTATCCGATTCTCACCAAACTTCACACAAATATTCTTTAGGCTGAGTCTGAGCTCCAAGACCATGGATTAGTTTTAAAGCTTTTATTACACCCGAGCAACGCCGGGCTATACTGCTAGTATATATATATATATATATATATATATATATATATATATATATATATATAATCAGCAACCTCTATTTAATACATATTTACTACTGGCCATAATTATACTACCGGTCATAATTATTAGGTCACCCCAGTTTGTTTTTTTAAAACAAATGATGTATTTCATACTATTTTTAGTATTTATTGCCAAATGAAAAAGGAATGGTTTTTTGTTTTTATTACTTGGCAAAATTTTACTAAGCAAGTAAGCAAAGATGAACTCGTCCAAATCAGCCTTTTTTCATTTTCATTTTTTTTATTTTTTTCATTGATAAAACTGCAATATAGGTAATTATTAAATATACATTCATTTGATGCACATGTTATTGTGCAATATTAACAAAAGAACCATTCTATTTTCATTTACAATTATTAACTTGGCAATAAATGCAAAAAAATAGTATGAAATATATCATTTTTTAAACACTGAGATGGCCTAATTATTATGGCCGGTAATATATATATATATTAGGACCTTGAATAAGTTATCTAAAAATATATCACTTAATGGTTATTATCCAGAGCAATATGAAATATTGATAGGAAAACCCAACACATAATTAAACGGTTATAAATCCAGGATTTATTTTAGCAGTTGTAAAAAATTACATACTGCGTTGTCAAACCTAAAAATTCAAATGTTACATTTAAGTAAGAATATTCAAAACACTTTTTTCCCCAGAGAGAAAATATGGTTAGTAAAAGAGTAGAGATGTATACAGTTAAACATTGCAACGATAATGCAGGAAGTGTCACAAAATTAAGAACACATATACCAAATCACACATACACACAAAAAATTTTAAAGGAAAAAGTATATACAAAAACACTAAACAGCAGATATAAATATACACAAAATAAGCACAAACAGATATACAATTATAGGAGACTATATATATGCACACAATAATAACACACAATATTAACACAAAATTACAATATAAAAATAAAAATAACCAAATTAAAGAAGAGAAACAAAAATTGTAAAATGAAGTAAAAAGTAGCTATGTAATATACTCACAATCACAAAATCTTTTAAAAATTAAAAATAATAATAAACAATTCGTAAGATAAGAAAAGGAATTCATAAAGAAAATGAATCACAAAATTATTATAAAGACAATGTAATTTTTTAAAGTACTACACGACAAAAAAGGAAAATTAAGAAAGAAATACAGACAAAAAACAAAGGAGTCAATATAGAAAAAAGACAGAATTGGAATTAAATACAGTCATAATTAGTTAACTATCACAGGAAACAAAAACATATAAAACATATATATATAGCAATTTCTAAAACAAGGGGTAGATTTTTATTTATTGATAAGAAAGATTCGGGCCGGTAGACGAAAATGAATAAATATTGTATCCAAGAATTTCATTACTTTTTTGCTGATTGTTTCCTTTACGAATCTGGAGTTTATCACTAAATTCGCCGCCAACGTGCAATTTTAGGACTAGAAGCTTCTAGTTTCACCAAGACTTGCTCTCGTCATTCATTCCCTATCGCTGTATGGCTTTGTGAAAGTTGTTTGAAAGTTAAAAAAATCAGAATACCGATGGCGGAGATTTGATTAACCTACCAGGAGGTAACCCACACAGTTTAATACAAATATGAAATTTGTCACTTAGCTAAATCTAATATATTTACTTGTCTGTCACGAATGCAAGAAAGGGACATTATGATGGAAAAACCGGCACAGAATTCCGTCTTCGGTTCAATAACCATAAAAAATACATCAGAGACTGCAACAGCTATTTCCCTGTTGTTGCATCTTTAAGGCAACCGTTCCAAAACATTTATGAATTCAGATGCGTAGTTTTAGGATCTTCATTTAACAGCCGACTAGAAAGACGCAAATCCGAGTTTTTTAATCATACAATAAATAATTAAACGGGGTTTTGAGTTTACTCAGAGAATACAGAGAGACATCTAACCAACAACATCATTCCGTGAAGGGGTAAGTCTCACTTCTTTGTTTATTCTTCGTCTCGCTAAAAAAAAGGCACAGGTGTGTCCGAAAATTCAGACTGTAAAATCTTTCTCTTCGTGCCTCAACTTAATCAAAAGTTGGCATCTCCATCAATTCGCTGCAAAAACAGCATGACAGGAAGAAAAATACCCCAAACTTTATAAAAACAAAGTTTTATCGTCAAAATATTTATGTTATTATTAAAGATAGAAAGATCAAAATATTTTTTACTTATTTTAAACTTTTTTAATCCTTTCTAACACGTTAGAAACTTTGAAAAAATTTGTTTTCTTTTTTGTCAGAGGGTGAACAAATTCTTATCAGAGTTTACTATGAAAAATCTAATATTAAAAAAATTTTTTTTTTCCGGTGAAAAATACATTAATTTGGAAATTCTTACAAAAATCAAATAATTTTCGGATTTTAATTAAATTTTTAGGACTTGTTCACGAATTAATTAAATTAATTTTGAAATCATTATTTTAGAAAATCTTGGTAAAAATATTTTTTTACATCTGTACTCTCCTTCCACGTAAATTCATGAAATTTAAAGAAATTAAATTCCGTTTTAAAAATTTGTTTTATCAGTTAGACTCTTTCGGGAATGTAAACCGCTTTTTCTTTTGCTTTTTTTAACCTTTTTTTTTCTTTTTTTTTGAAAATCCCTTGAATGCTTTGAACAGTAAAATAAAACATTCAATAAAACTATGACATCATTTAATTAGATAAGATTTTAATTGCTTTTAATATATATATATATATATATATATATATGTGTGTGTGTGTGTGTGTGTGTGTGTGTGTGTGTGTGTGTGTGTGTTAAAGACATTGCAGCCTGAATTTTTTTCGTTGAATAATGAATTTTTACAAGAATTGTCTTTATTTTTATTTTTTTTATTTTTTTATTTATAAAGTTTCAAATCCTTTTAGTTTTTCAAAGCCTTGTCGAGGTTAGATTATTAAGTTATTAAGTGAAAATTATATTTACTAAACGAAAGCTGATAAGCTTAATACAAATCTTCGCGCAACCCATTTTTAAAATAATTTTGTGTGCGTTTGCAGTTTTGAATTTTTTAGGTATGATATTTCATGCGTGACATGAAAAGGTCACGCGTTTCACGGTTTCTTCACCTTAAATAAAAAGAATTGAAAAATTCTGTCAATTCTGTTTCAACCATACAAGCTGTCATCACTTGGGTGATACCGACCGAACAAAAGCGATGGACCGGATGTTTGCACCCTCACAACCAAAAAGGAAATGACCAAAACTCGACGGTGCGCAGCTGAATTCGCGCAGATGTTCCGGTTGAAAACTAAAAATTAATTAAATATTAAATTTACAGTTATAGGCCAATGGGAAGCCCAGATTCAAATACAAGAGTGAATTCCCAAATGATCTGCTGCGATCCAAAAAGTCGAAATAAAAGCCGATACAGAAAGCATCGCCAGACAGACCGACGCAGGCCGACACACACGGACTGACTCGAGAGAGAGGAGTGTAATCAGTATCCCCTTGACCTAAGTCAAGCGGCTTACTATCCTAGCCTCCCTTCTCTTCCATCTCATCTTCGCTGTCTCAAAACTACTTACTGGCCTGAGGAGCGAATACATCAAAGACATTCCTTACTTACAACGCTCCCACATTCCTAAGCATTAATTCTCTTTTCAGCATTTTATTGCCATAAACATTTTGACGTCCATTGGGCCTATACTTCAAGTATTACTTTAATTGTAAAAACCTTAATTGATATGTGTATATATAAAATGTTATTTTTCAACTCAATTTGCTTTTCTTGATTTATAATCATTTTATGACTTGTAGTGGGCTATCTTCAACAAGGCCAAATTCCGTTAACCTGCAACAATATACAACTACCCTTCACTAGAACGGACTCTCCACTATAAACTGGAAAAGAATGGATAACCTACTATACACTCACTTCAGAGGTAAGATGAAATCTCCGTGCTTAAATATATTTTATTCTAAATTTTATGCTATAAACAAGAAATATTTGTTTCAAATCAGATTGATTTAACATTAAATTTGCTAATTTTTTTTTAAATAATGCGCCACATTTTGTTTTTACAATATTTATAAAACCGAAAATCAACTTTTTTTTACAAACTTGTTAACCTGTTAAAATGCAGGAAAAAATGATAACTATTGAAAACTGTAAAAAAAAATCGAGATTCCAATCAATATAATTTCGATTTAAAATACATCAAAGTATTTTGCTTACTGGTAATAGTAAATTTAATCATTTAGGTTTCAATTAAAAATTAAATGAAAGCTTCAAGAAAGCTATTTTTATTTTCAAAAATCTACCTTAGGTATCGAAAATGAGTAGAGTTACCCAGCTAAAACGCAAATGTATAATAAATATCAACATTATCAATGCCAATATTATTATCATTTATTGTCTTTTTAATCCTCAAATTTCATTAACCGGTACTATATATATATATATATATATATATATATATATATATATATATATATATATATGAAAAAAGTAAAAACAAATATATTAAACACCCACAGTTCGTATCATTTACTTTTAAAGAGTTCTGAATACAAAGTAGACCAATATATCATTGTAATATTTTTATTATAAGTGATTATAATAAAAGCAATTTACATCGCAAGACAAAAGCTTTCATGTTTCAGTACTATGAATAGTACTTCATCAGGCGAGGTTTGTAACTGGTGATTAAGATGATTTTGATGGAAATTTTTTTAAATTCGTTCCCTTTTTTGCAACAGCGAAAGGGTGTCATATGGTCAGGATTAGAAATATATTTGTGGGTACGTCTCGATTAACCAATTAAAAGTTAGATTTACGTTAATTAGGAAAAGATGACATGCCTAAGCGCCGGTTTACCGTGGCATGTTAAAATAACTCACGCACCTCCACCTTTTAACCTTATTTTTCTGTTTAGCGTAGATCTGACTTTAAAGATCGCGGTGTTTTTTTTTTCTCGATCTCTGAAAAAGCTTTTGTTAGATTGAGATACGTCCTCTATTTGTTCTCTTTTCTTTATTCTATCATCATTTTCCAATCCATATATTCAACACATTTTGTCTGAACACGGAAACCACTTCAAAGAGACAGAAACTCATTTTTCTCTCGGTCTCTGAAGAAGTTTTAATAAAACTGAAACATGTTAGACTGAGATACGTTTCCTATTTGTTCCTTTACTTTATTCTATCATCATGTCGGATTCCGATCCATATATTCATTCACCTTATATATATATATATATATATATATATATATATATATATATATATATAGTCATCCGCAGACAGATCTGTTTCGCTGTATCACAGCTCATCAGTACGGTTAGACATCCGATTGCTTTTTAACCCAGGATTGAAACCCGACCGAATTGGCGTCAGTCGGCGATTCTACCTCTGTGCTCTGGGCGCTCGGTAGAAGAAAACAGACTTTTTAGCGTGTATATTATCATTATACAC
The DNA here is from genome assembly GCA_037127315.1 of Ascarosepion bandense. Lineage (NCBI taxonomy): Eukaryota > Metazoa > Mollusca > Cephalopoda > Sepiida > Sepiidae > Ascarosepion > Ascarosepion bandense. The sequence goes on from JBBBDQ010001954.1 coordinate 1,192,956, forward strand.
GCCCAATAGCTGAGAGTGTTCTAATTCATTGCTGAATGAACGATGCGTAGATGCCAGAGTAGCTACTGTTTTTCAAAGTCTACCATTCTTCCAGAGTGCTCAATCAGGGTGTGAGAGCGTAAAATAGTCATCCACAGACAGATCTGATTACAGTTCATCAGTGTATATATATATATATATATAACACATCACTAAATAAATCCTTGGCCTCACTGATAAAACAACAACTTTTAGGCAAAATTCGACTTTATTCACCAACATAGTCTATTTCTAGGTTGAGACACTGATTCCAACGCTTCTCTAGCAATTTGATACCTTTTTTCTTCACTTGTTTATTCTTCCTTTGTGACCGTCTCTTGGCGATTTCTTTCTTTAAACGCACCAATTATGCTATACAATAATCGCTATTGATGGTTCTTCCTTTCTCAAGGTAATCGATGAACAAAATACCTTGCATATCTCAAAATACGGAAACCAAAATCTTGCCTGCTTATGTTTGCGTCTTTGGTCGCTTTGGACGGCTTTCACCTGCTGCTGTCCACTCAGCTGACTGCTGATTTGACTCCAGATTGAAGTGGTGGATCCATACTTCATTTATTTAACATATTTATGTAAAAACTCCTTGTTGCGTTGAAACAGCTACAAACAATGCTCTGAATCGCCGACGCGTTTTTGTTTTCGATCGACTGTGAGCCAACATGGCACCCACTTTGAACACAGCTTTCTCATTGACAAATGTTCATGCAAAATGGTGAATACATTGCCTTCTGATATATTCAACTCTTCTGCTATCTGACACAACTTCACTTTACGATAATTTACGGCCAAAACGAATTTGTGAATCTTTTGGTTTTTTCCAGGACAATTGCCGATTTTGGGCGACCTGAGCGTTCAGTATCATTTGTGTCTGTACGACAGCATTTAAAGTCAGCATACCACCTCTTAACCGTCCTTTCTGGCGAAACCGGTGTGATCAAAACCTAGGTAGCAAGTACATGGTGTGTATTTCGTTCTCTGATGGATTGTATGATCGAAATTTGCGACAAGAACTTATAAACAAAAGTAAAAAAATATTGGTTGATCAGAATTTTAAAATTTCTGAACGCTCATGAATACGCATCAGGCTATCCTTACATTTGCCTTGATAAAGTCCATCAGAGGATAAAGCGCGCTGGCTAAGATAAGTTTGCTTTTTTCCTTCATCTATATTGTCCCTTTACAGATATATTATTACTTATGTTGTATACCGCTGCTGGAAAACTACGAGGAACACGCATATATACAAATATAAACCTATATAAATTATTCTTCGGCGAAGACGCTTATGTTGAGTAGGAAAGCATCCGGAGAGACTCCACGCACACGAAGGGCCTGTTAGAAGTCAAAATTCTAGACTTTATAGTCTTAAAATTCTCACGCAACCCACATGGCTACGCCTCTTCATCAACGCATTTTTGCTTTTTCGGGTAGTCACTTTGTTGACTTTTTCTACGGCTGGATATATCTGTCAATTACCTCCGCATCGCTTTTCAAGCAGGTTGTTGACCTTATCTACAACCAGATGTATCCGATAATTTCATCCGCTGTTCAGCGTAATATGCTACAGATAGGTCAGAAATTATGACACATATATAGTACATTTCAAACTTTACACACACACACACACACACACACACACACACACATATATATATATATATATATATATATATATAGTATATTTGGAAGATATATAATAAGAGGTTAAGATGGAAAGTGCATAGCAGCGTTGAAAATTGAATGAGAGGATCAAACTTTGAATTTGAGTATACTTTGCGCTAAAGAAAAGGAGGAAGAAAAGACTAATCGCCAACTGTAAGAAGACAGAATGTATGGTAGTAAACAAGAGAAAACTACTCAAGATGCGAGTTATGAAGGTATCGAAATTCAACAAGTAGAACCTTTCAAATATCCACCATGTGTTGTAGCAGATGACGGAAAATATGGCATTGAAATCCGAAGAAGCATTTGAATAGTGAAATGTGCTTTTTGGAAACTAGAAATATTAAGAAATGGGAGAATGTCATTAGAAAGAAAGAAAATAATGCTACTTAATACTAATCATGCAATAAAACAGTGAATTGTGGGCAATTTTGGCACAGATCCAGTCGCGTTCGAAACTTACTGACTTCAACACACCAGAGAGAAAGAGAACAAAATAGGAAACGTCACGACGAATTAGATGGACGTCTGACTGCGTCAATCACGCGAGCGGCTGGCCGACAGCAGAGTTGGACATACGACACTGTCCGTCTTGCCGACTGGGTTAAGATTAAGTCCCAATAGCCATGTGTCTTTAAAACAATATTCTTCATGTTTTTTATAATCATTTCACCCCTAGCAAAGGCAGGATTGATACTGGTGCGCAGGGGGTGTACAGTGAGAGAAGAAGCAGGGAACAGGGGATGCCGAAGAAAGGATAAGAGATAGATGGGATTTACCGAGGTGGATAGATTTTGGGATGTGGATAGAATTTAGGGAGATAGAAGATGGCAATTGACGTTGCATTTACAGTGATAGAAAAAACAAGGTACAATGGATACCGAAGAAAGGACAAGAGATAGATGGAATTTAAAAATGGTTGATGGGATTTAGGGAAGTGGATGGAATTCAAGTAGATAGAAGATGGCAGTTGACGTTGCATTTAAACTTTTGGAGATTGTAGCTATCAGGGAAACAAGCAAACAGAAGGGAGTTCCATAAACAGGAAATGCTAGAAAAGTAATTGTTAGAGTCAAAGAGTGGGTTACATTTCACCATTTTGATGGCAAATGGGTAGGACCTTGATGCCAGTCTTATAAAACGTGTAAATTCATGTGATCAGAGCACCAAGAAAAGAAGCTCGTCAAAGCAGAAGTCGTAAAAATATTTCTAGAAAAGACAGAGGGAAGCAACATATCACGTAAGTGAGAGAGTGACTAAAAGCGAGCAGCCAGATTAAGATTTATTACGTTGCAGATTCTATTTTGGATTTTGTCGAGAACCTCAAGATGAATAGCAGGAACACCCGACCAGATATGGCAACAGTACTCAATGCACGGACAAATGGAAGATTTATAAATGTTCAGGACGTATTGTGACGAGAGAAAACTTTCTGGACCGACAGAATAACCCAAACTTACTAGCGGTACATGTATCTATAAATTATATAGCTATAAATTATATCGCTATAAATTATAGCGATATAATTACCAGAAAAATATTTCTAGATAGAAGTTTGGTAAAGCAAAAAAGTACTAAGATTTACAAAGTCACGAATTACTTCTCTTGGTATTTCGTGGGCAGAAGTTTCTTTTTATATATAGCAAGTGGATCATGTTGTGGTCTTTTTTGAGAGTCAATCATTCGACTCTCGCTTAATTACTCGACTCTGATTGGTTACTTTATGATTGATTAATTGCTGCTCGATATTGTGACTCGTCATTTGAAGGTTATTTGCAAACAACTTTCTGAATTCATCGATTTTTACTGGTTCCCCTGTAGAATGAAGTACAAATGTATGATAAAAGTAATTTTCAACTAAATGAGATTAATGCGAAACAGAGGTTGGAGGTCATAGATAGGAATAACATAATCTGTCAATATTTGGGGAATTTTTTGTGGGGAATAGAATATGATTTTCAAATAGGGATCACTGATAAATGTAGGTTAAAGGTCATAGAATAATATTAACCGTCTACATTTAAGAATTTTTGAGAATAGAATATATGAATCATTAAAAGTGAAGGCTGGAATGCGTGGACAGGAGTAATATTAACAATTTTATTTTAAGATTTTTAAAATTGATTGGCCCTAATTGTTTGATTTCTGTTCTGGAACAAATGTGGAAAACACATTTACGCACTAATCTTGCCGCTTTAGAAGTATAAAGTTCGGAAAAATATTCTGGCAATGCCCCACAAATTATTGATTGAATACATTTAATATATTTAATAACCCAAGCATGGTTTAGAATTTTTCTGAGTATCACACAAAAGTATTGTGTATTAATTTGTTTTACCTGATTTGCGTGTTGTTAAATACAGTAAAACTTGTTAATTTTGGTCAGTTCTTTCAAAAGAACCAACAATTAACTACTTGCACAATCCCATGTTAAAGCTTCTAAATCATAAGCTGGTTTGTTCTTCACGGAACATCTGCCTCTCACTTCCGTTCATTCAAAAACAAAAGACAATTCACTATCAGTCAAAAAGAAACCACCTGCGTTTACCTACATGAAAGAAAAAAAACAACAACAAAGGATTCTATTTATACTATGGTGGTATCGGATATTTTTCACAGGCTGCTAGTACAGATTTTTTGGTTCTGTAAGACATTATTAAAGCTTTTTCAGGGAGCTCCGATCCTTTCTTTCTTGAGATATAAACTATTTCGTCTACGATTTTCAAAAGAATCATTAACATATCTAATTATGTTCAAACGTCCAAATCTATTCGGACTAATATCTTTATCTTCAAGAATGCGTTCTATATCTATAAGTTCTATTATCATATTATCAAGCATGTATATATATATATATATATGTGTGTGTGTGTGTGTGTGTGTGTGTGTGTGTGTGTGTGTGTGTGTGTGTGTGCGAAGACTTAACTCAAAACCGACTGGCGACAATCTGTTTCATGTTTGAGTGCTATATTTTGACCTAATGGTTGCGTTCAACCATGAAACAGAAGAAATTCTTAGAATTTCTTACTCTTGAGTAAGCAACATACAACTGGCCATGTGTAAATATTCCTTCTTAATAAAACCCTATTTACTAGATTACGTCAATGAAACCTGATCTACAAACTGATTTTTACAATGAATACATATTCTGTTCATACGAATCTATTGTAACAGCCTTATCAGTATTATATAACCCATTGAAGATGATAAACCGTAAAAAAAAGCAAACCAAAGGAAACCATGCCCCAACTTGATATAGAACAACAATTCGTATAATTTTTCTAATAACACTTCCAAGCTATGAACTTATTGATCTAAATGTGCCAATATAATGTGTCTTTATTTACATGATTTAGAGTTTAACTCATATCCTCATCCTATTCATTTAGAGTTTAACTCATATCCTCATCCTATTCATTTAGAGTTTAACTCATATCCTCATCCTATTCATTTAGAGTTTAACTCATATCCTCATCCTATTCATTTAGAGTTTAACTCATATCCTCATCCTATTCATTTAGAGTTTAACTCATATCCTCATCCTATTCATTTAGAGTTTAACTCATATCCTCATCCTATTCATTTAGAGTTTAACTCATATCCTCATCCTATTCATTTAGAGTTTAACTCATATCCTCATCCTATTCATTTAGAGTTTAACTCATATCCTCATCCTATTCATTTAATCATTTCTGAAATTAACCTTCCATTTTTTATATTCCTATAAGTCTTTCCTCTTATTTTTTCTCAGTATTTACTCGACCCTCTACTGCATTCCTTTCAATTGGGTGTGCGGTTAAATACCTTTGCCGTGAAGCACAATAAGGCAAAAAGCCAAATAGAGGAGGAAAAATGATATTAGATAAATCTTTCGAGATGTAGAAATTTTGTTCTGTTTTTCTAGGGGAAATATATTAAGAATCTTACCTTTCTACTTTGAATCGAACACTAATCTGTGGAAAATTCCCACTTTTTGAAGCGTTTGCTCTTGTGATTTGCTTTTAGTTTTCTCAAATGCAAGGTGAACTGAAAACTGGATTCTTGTATATAAAACCGTAAAGAAAAGATGTGCAAAAAACAATATTGCATTTTTATTAAATAAGTATTTTCTATTTTAATCACTAAATTGTTTTTAAAATAGTGTGTGTAATTTATATGTTAAATGATAAAATTCAACTTTTCCAAAAAACATTAATGTATATTTATTGTACTATGCTACACACCCCAGTACAACTCTACTTTGTACTCCCTTACCAGTTTGTACTTCTTTCCAAAATTTAGTTTCCATCGGTCGATGTGTGGCTATTTTAGACGATGTGACGGACAGAAGGACGGACTAACGGAAGAATTTTATGTATAGCTATGATCATAAATTTGTTCCAGTTAAAGAAAAACTTTGAACGACATCAAGTAATATTTGGGGAATGTTCGAGAATACAAGAGAGACAGAGAATGAGCCTAATATTTCTGTTATATTAAGCGTGAAAACAACACCAAGTTGTTATATTAAGCGTATGATAGCAGAACAGAGAAGAAACGACGCAGCTTTAAGAAATAAACAATTGTATTAAAGAAAAATACAAGTGAGAAAAACTGTGAATGTTTCTCGTTGAAAGAAAAAGAAAATTAGAGTCATAAAATCTTCCGCAGAGGCGTACGGTAGGAGACGGTGGGTGTGTTGTGATTTACTGTGGCGACGGTCTTTGACAGGACTCATTAGAGATGTGAGGCCGCGTTCCGATGAGCGTTGTGAATCGTGGCTGGTGTGCTGCCAGACTACTGAAGAAGTCCTTTTTATGGGTTGTATACCCTTTTCTTGACACGGAAATTCGCGAAGCGTTCCATATTTTTAAACGATGTGCGTTGTGGGGCATTGGATATCGGCCCTTGAACGAGAAATCGAGGGGCTGAGTTCGAATTTCAGCCGAATTCATTGCATTCACTTACGCGCAAATACCCTTGGGAAAGGTATTAATCCGTCTATTCCTTCCAGTTATGGGTTAAATAACAGGACAGATTGGGTTCTATAGCCTTGGTCGCAACCAGTCTACCGCAGAAAGCAATGGCAACCTACTGCCTGATAATCTTCTGCCTAGTCAGTCATGTCTCTTTCGAGACATGATCGCCCAAACGTGTATCACGTATGGCACTTATCTGACTGATACCCTTTTCTTAGTTTCTTTAATTTTTATTTTGTTTCTTTATGCAAGAGTGGATGCTATTTGTGAAAATTCTGGATTGTATTTTTCTTTGAATGTGTAACTGAAACGGAAGCTATATACTGGGCCTATGCGCAGTTGACGAAGGTTTTAGTTCAGTCTTAGGTTTCGGAATGTTCACATCCGGCCATTGATGGAAATTCGTGTTACGTAAATCGGAAGATCTGGTTTTAGGAAGATTATAACATTTCTTTACATAAAGATTTTAAGGAACAACCTGTATTCTGATTGCATACGTGAAGAAGTAAAATATTTAAAAGAATGAAATGTCAATCGATTTTTGCCTTAAAATCAGTTTTCTCAGATTAGAACAATTAACAGATACATGTAACATGAACCAGAGAAACATCTAGTTTTAGGAAGATTATGATATTCCTTTATATAAAGATTCAAGGAAGCACTTGTTATTTTGATCGCATACGTGACGAAATGGAATATTAAAAAAAGACATATCACTCGATTTTTGCCTTAAAATCAGTTTTTTCAGATTAAAACAATCAACAGAATATAAAATCCTTGGAACAGAAACGAAAAAAATAAAAACTTACAAGACCAAAGCGAGAGTTCCATAACAAATTCTATCATCAAAATTTTGAGAAACAGAACGCGTACTAGAACTCACCTTGAAATCTCAAAATAGTTTTCTAAAAGCTAAGCAAAGTATTAGGTTGGTTAAAATATTCGTTCGCTTATTAAGTAGAAAATTTGCTTAACTTTTCGCAAACGTTTTGGCCAACTCAATATTTAGAGAATAAAAATAAGAAAGCTACGTTACGGGAGTGGTAAAGAGATTAAAGCTGAGATGCCAGGGTGAGATCGATAACATTGCAGATAAGATCTAGATTCTTCTTTCTGAAGTAATATTTTTATGACATGTGAAGGATTTTATGATATTCCAAGTCTTCTTTTATATATTTTCTGAACTGAAGTTACAGAAATGTCATTCTTTTAACAGTTTCTGAGAATATGATAGACAGAAAATGGGATTAAAAGAAGAAGACGGTTAACGTTGCATTTAAATGTTTGAAGATAATACTTGACAAAAAAAAAAAAGAAACCAAAATAGAGTTCCGTAAGCGCAAATTGCGAGAAAAGAAAATATTAGCATAAAACTTGCGATCACATCTAGCAATTTTAACGTTAAAATGATAAGACCTAACTGCCACTGTAGTGCTTGCTTTGAATTCATGAAGTCGAAGTACTAAAAAGTGAAGTTAATCACAACATTATATGTTTTTATCAAGTTTCACTAATCTGCATGTTCTTCGGTGAAAATAATTTTAGTAAATACGAATAGAAAATCTAATTCATTAAACTATCCCATCAAAGTATAACATTACGAGAACTCACAATACCGGCAAGAACAAACTATAAACAATTAATTTAAGTTGTTCGAACTACTGTCCTAATCTTTATTGCTATGTTTACAATGTTTTGATCTCACTACTCTTTGGGTCAAGCCACTGGAACTAATCAACGCCTATATCCACTGAACAATATGGCCATGAGGCTGGAAGATCGTAAACATGACAATAAAGATGAGGACAACAGTCCGAACAATGTAAATAATATAAATAGTACCTTATCTCAGAAAAATAGACAACTAAAGGGTTTACCTAAAAATTCTTGGCACCTGAAGAAGGCTGGTGTGTACAACGACCGAAACGTCATAAATATGGCAATAAAGATGAGAAAAACCGTCCGAACAATGTAAATAATGTAAATACAACTTTATCTCAGAAGTATTGACAAATAAAACTTAAGTGTTATTTTTAAGATAAGAATGAAATAAAAGAGAGAACAGAACAGACAAGAAAGAAAGAAAGAAAGAAAGAAAGAAAGAAAGAAAAGCGGAAGGAATAGAGAGAAGGAAAACGAGAAGGATATAGAAGAAATTAAAAAGAAAGACGGAACGACAAATACTGAGAAAGAAAATGGTAAGAGTGTAGAAGAAAAGAGAAAAAAAAGTAAAAAAGAAAGGAAATAGAAAGAAAGAAAAGAAAAGAAAGAAAAGAAAAGAAAGAAAAGAAGAAAGAAGAAAAGTGAGCAGAACAAACGAAAAAGAAATTAATAGATAAAATATTTTAATCAAATTTTTAATAAACTGGAAACTCGAGGACTACAGCCAAAACATCGTATCAGTCAGTTAAATGCCATACGTGATACACGCTTGGGCGATCATGTCTCGAAAGAGACATGACTGACTGGGCAGAAGATTATCCCGCAGTAGGTTGCCACTGCTTTCTGCGGTAGACTGGCTACCGACCAAGGCTATAGAACCCAATCTGTCCTGCTATTTAACCCATAACTGGAGAGAAGAGACGGATTAATACCTTTCCCAAGGATTCAACTGGAATTCGAACTCGGCTTCCCGGTTTCTCGTTCCGAGCAGATATCCACTGCACCACAACGCACACATGGCAATAAAGATGAGGACAACAGTCCGAACAATGAAAATAATGTCAGTACTACCTCATCTCAGAAGTATAGACAAAATTAATTATCTACTATAGTAAATATAACCACCGTCCTTTCAGAAATAGCATCTTGCCGACGAAATCAAAATTATACCAGACTCATATTATTTATGAATTTAGATGCACCAAATGAAAATGCATTTCTTATGAAAATAATTCTATAATCACATTGTACACGCCATCATTATACGATCGAGAAGTTCGATTTCAGATTTCTCTGGGTAGACATCCATACGGACAAGTTAAGTTTGTATTACGGAAATCATACCCATGGTGTGTTGGACACACCATCTGTCAGAATGAGTGACGCTTCATATCTTCGACCACTGCTCAATGCAGACCCGATTTGAACTGACATGAAATTGAACCAGTCTCAACATGCAGTCGAAAATACATGACCCATATATCTCACCGCAAAAAGCAGTCAAAAGCACTTGTTTTATAAAAAGACAATAAGCCAACCATTAATTACATTGATTATGAACATGGCCGTGTTTGGGAATTAGGAAAATGTCTACTTTTTATTACTTTATATCTTCTACAGTAGCCTTTACACAACATTTATTATAGAAGTATAACAAAAATAATCTTTGAAAATGGTCAAGAATTTAACAGAAAGCCGTCAGAGTCAGCAAACATTTACAGAGATTTTATTGAGGGAAATGGTTTCGTTTATTTTATCTATCTGAAAATAATTTAGATAGATAGATAGATAGATAGATAGATAGATAGATAGATAGATATGAATAGAATGAGATATAGATCGATCAATAGATAGATAGAGAAAAAGAGAGAGAGAGAGAGAGAGAGAGATGAATAGCTAGAAAGATAAAGAGCTAGTTAGCTAGCTAGCTAGCTACATACATACATACATACATACATACATGAGAATGTTTCTTCCCTTCTGCCTGTGCTGTATATCGGGTGAAAGTCACTTCAAATCATGCGCCGTTTAACCTATGTAAGAAAAAATATTCGAAATGCCGCGTTGGAAATATTTGTAAACGGTACTTGTGCAAGTAATTTAAAAAACAGAACCGAGTTTCTCTTTTTTCCTTTTTCTTTTATTTATTTATATATTTATTTTTTAATTATCCTCTCCTTAACTTTTCGTTTCGCTTTTCACAGATGCCATGTTTTATTTTCACTCATTATAAAGTTCCTCTTCTTACCGTACTTTCTAACCTCTACATCTCGACTTTCTTTTTATGTACAACACTCGCACTGCCACGAATCTCTCTCTCTCTCTCTCTTTCTCCCCCTCTCTCTCTCATATATATATATATATATATATATATATATATATATATATATATATATATATATATCGTTTCCTTCACAAAAAACAACCTTTTAATCGTTACTGAGTGCTTGAGGATATTTACGTGATAGCGATATGTGATTAAAAAAAAGTATTTATTTTTTCATTACCTTATGTGCGTTGTGGCGCAGTGGATATCGGCTCGGAACGAGAAATCGGGGAACCGAGTTCGAATTCCAGTTGAATTCCTTGCATTCACTTACGCGCAAATACCCTTGGGAAAGGTATTAATCCGTCTCTTCCCTCCAGTTATGGGTTAAATAATAGGACAGATTGGGTTCTATAGCCTTGGTCGGCAACCAGTCTACCGCAGAAAGCAATGGCAACCTACTGCGGGATAATCTTCTGCCCAGTCAGTCATGTCTCTTTCGAGACATGATCGCCCAAGCGTATATCGCGCACGGCACTTAACTGACTGACTGACCACAATCGAAACAATATATATATATATATATATATATATATATATATTGTGTTGAGTTGTGATTATGTTTAGCGTCAAGATTATTGTTTTTTTAGTAGTTTTACTGATAAAAGATATTTTGACAAGCAAGGTTTTTATCATAAAGTGCTCGATATCGGGGTGGAGATAGAGCGTTGATAGTTTTAGTGCGAAGTATTTGTAACTATAATGATGTATTCATTTATCGCCAAAAAGAAACCCAGCCCCAATAATTAACGACATCATAAAGGTAACTTCATGAAACTTTGAAGTCAGTTAAAGTGACAAATTCATTCCATTAAGCCTTACACTACCGGCCATAATTATTAACCCACCCCAGTGTTTTAAAAAAATGATGTATTTCATAATATTTCTTAGTATTTATTATCAAGTGAATAATTGTAAATGAAAATAGAATGGTTCTTTTGTTAATACTGCACAATAACTTGTGCACCAAATGACTTTATAAATATTTAATAATTACCTATATTGCAGTTTCATCAGTGAAAGAATGAAGAAAATTTAGGGTGATTCGGACGAGTTCATCTTTGCTTCCTTGCCTTGGAAAATTTTGCAAAGTAAAAATAACAAAAGAACCATTCTATTTTCCTTTACAATTATCCACTTAAAAATAGTATGAAATACATAATTTAAAAAAAAATCTGCGGTGGTCTAATAATTATGGCCGGTAGTGTATATGCAGAAGGATACTGAGCATGCCATGTATGGAGCACACGAGCGATGACGCGGTTTTGGAGAGGATGGACACAAAAACGGAGACTGATACTTAACATCAGAAAAAGACAGCTGAAGTTTTTCGGAGATGTAATCAGGAAAGAGGGATTGGAGAATCTGATGCTCACGGGACTGATAGAAGGAAAGAAGGGCCAAGGAAAAGCAACGCAGGATATGCCTGATGGACTTGAGCAGATGGATGGTGGAGCAGGGATTGAATAGGATAACAGGAGAAGGGGTATTAAGAGCAACAGGAGATAGGAAGAAGTGGAAGGCCATGATCGCCTACGTCCTAAAAAAATAGACAGACGCTCACACGATGCCTGCCGCGCGCATCACGTGACAGCTTTAAAGAACTCTACTTGTCAAAAAACAAAAAGACACCAAAACCAGAAAGTATCCATAACAGTCAAATATGAGGACGTAAAAACATCGGGAAAATAACATCATTGAAAATGGGCTGAAAGCGCTTGGGAGATTATGGAACATTTTTACATTCCTTATCTTCAGCAAAAAAGGAAACATATAAGAATAGTGGAAAAATTAAATCAAAAAATAATAAAATCCTCCTTGTTCGTCGTTTACGAAACATGTTTAAATGAAAGGTTGGACATAACGTGGAGTATAGTGAAAACAGCCAAGCCTTACAACGGTGGCAAAATATGTAGACTGTGCTAGGAAGAAAAGTTAGAGATTATGCTATTCCCAAACAAAAATGAACTATTGAATGAAAGAATAGTAATTATGACTAAGTTATAATTTCTTGTAATTTTAAAAATTGCGCGTTCAAAAATTCCCTGCACCGTGAGCGTTCCAAAAAAAACACCGTTACATGAACGTTCTTAAAAAAACAAACAGTAGACGAAAAATCAGTTATTGCAAATCGCCTGAAGATACCACTCATAGTAGAAGCCTACATCGTGTAATAACTCGTTTACAAATAGAAAATATTCAAAAGTTCTACAATATAATTGTATTGAACACTTTTTAATACAAATGTGGACTGGTCTAATTTTATTATGACCAAAAACTAAGTAATTAAACAATATATATATATATATATATATATATATATATATATCCGAGTGAGTATAGAATGAGGAGAGAAAAGAATGTTTTTTTCCCCGTCCAAAACATTAATTTAAAACAGTGCTCGATATATGATGTATAGAGCTGTGAATATTTATTATAAATTATGTTTTAGAACATGCCCTTTTTCGGAGTTCATGCTTCATTTGGGAGGAAAAAAAAAAATTTTGAAATTTATATTTATTCTGCTATGCGAAGCTACTTTGGCCGAGTTATCAGCAGCCATTACAGCTCCATGCCACGTGCTGTTCTTTGAATGGGAATTTACCTAGCAGGCCGACTCGCCGTTAACTCTTGGGAAAAGCAAGAATTGAAGAATGAATCTTCAATTCAAATTTCCTGTGTTAAACTGAGAGGTATTTTCCGTTTGTTTGTTTTGTTTGTTTTTTTTATTTTTTTGTTTTTATATATATCTGTGTTTTTGTCCCCCCCCTCCTTTTTCGGAGTTCATGCTTCATTTGGGAGGAAAAAAAAAAAATTTTGAAATTTATATTTATTCTGCTATGCGAAGCTACTTTGGCCGAGTTATCAGCAGCCATTACAGCTCCATGCCACGTGCTGTTCTTTGAATGGGAATTTACCTAGCAGGCCGACTCGCCGTTAACTCTTGGGAAAAGCAAGAATTGAAGAATGAATCTTCAATTCAAATTTCCTGTGTTAAACTGAGAGGTATTTTCCGTTTGTTTGTTTTGTTTGTTTTGTTTGTTTTTTTTATTTTTTTGTTTTTATATATATCTGTGTTTTTGTCCCCCCCCCCCTTTTTCGGAGTTCATGCTTCATTTGGGAGGAAAAAAAAAAATTTTGAAATTTATATTTATTCTGCTATGCGAAGCTACTTTGGCCGAGTTATCAGCAGCCATTACAGCTCCATGCCACGTGCTGTTCTTTGAATGGGAATTTACCTAGCAGGCCGACTCGCCGTTAACTCTTGGGAAAAGCAAGAATTGAAGAATGAATCTTCAATTCAAATTTCCTGTGTTAAACTGAGAGGTATTTTCCGTTTGTTTGTTTTGTTTGTTTTTTTTATTTTTTTGTTTTTATATATATCTGTGTTTTTGTCCCCCCCCCCTTTTTCGGAGTTCATGCTTCATTTGGGAGGAAAAAAAAAAAATTTTGAAATTTATATTTATTCTGCTATGCGAAGCTACTTTGGCCGAGTTATCAGCAGCCATTACAGCTCCATGCCACGTGCTGTTCTTTGAATGGGAATTTACCTAGCAGGCCGACTCGCCGTTAACTCTTGGGAAAAGCAAGAATTGAAGAATGAATCTTCAATTCAAATTTCCTGTGTTAAACTGAGAGGTATTTTCCGTTTGTTTGTTTTGTTTGTTTTTTTTATTTTTTTGTTTTTATATATATCTGTGTTTTTGTCCCCCCCCCCTTTTTCGGAGTTCATGCTTCATTTGGGAGGAAAAAAAAAAATTTTGAAATTTATATTTATTCTGCTATGCGAAGCTACTTTGGCCGAGTTATCAGCAGCCATTACAGCTCCATGCCACGTGCTGTTCTTTGAATGGGAATTTACCTAGCAGGCCGACTCGCCGTTAACTCTTGGGAAAAGCAAGAATTGAAGAATGAATCTTCAATTCAAATTTCCTGTGTTAAACTGAGAGGTATTTTCCGTTTGTTTGTTTTGTTTGTTTTTTTTATTTTTTTGTTTTTATATATATCTGTGTTTTTGTCCCCCCCCCCTTTTTCGGAGTTCATGCTTCATTTGGGAGGAAAAAAAAAAATTTTGAAATTTATATTTATTCTGCTATGCGAAGCTACTTTGGCCGAGTTATCAGCAGCCATTACAGCTCCATGCCACGTGCTGTTCTTTGAATGGGAATTTACCTAGCAGGCCGACTCGCCGTTAACTCTTGGGAAAAGCAAGAATTGAAGAATGAATCTTCAATTCAAATTTCCTGTGTTAAACTGAGAGGTATTTTCCGTTTGTTTGTTTTGTTTGTTTTTTTTATTTTTTTGTTTTTATATATATCTGTGTTTTTGTCCCCCCCCCCTTTTTTTTGGAGTTCATTTGGACTTTAACTAAGTTAAAACTTAGTTAAACTCCACTTTTGTAAGTTTGTAAGTTTTTTTTTTTTTTTTTTTTTTTTAATAGGAGTAGATAGGTCACACTATCGCCCGGTCTATACTCCTCCCACGTCTATTGAACTGGAGTAGAGGCTCGTTCCTTGTTTCCTGTTTAGGATGTGGTTTCCGGTTTTCACTCCTCTCTTCAGACCTTGGTACTGGTGCTTCCGCGAGTTTCCTGCGATCTGGCCGGTTGGTGGCAATGGCTCATCACTGTGAGGGTACCGGGTTGGCAGTTTCCTGGTTGCTGCTTCCGACTGGTAGTTAGGAGCCCTAACTCTTGCGTAGCGTCAAGAGCGGCTGCTCTGATCAACAGTTGTATAATATCGGGGTTCTTGTAGTGCCATGTCGCGCATGGATAGGTGTCCCTGCAAGCGCTTTCGGTGGGCAACCCCGAGGCCACACCTTGTTGCAGCCCTAGCCAGTCTCCCTCCCAGCACAGATCGTGGGTAATGACCGCCTGTATCCTCTACCCTAGGTCCCTTTCTATAAACAAAAAACATGACAAGACAAAACAGAAATGACCCTAAACCAGCTAAATCCAAACCACCTAAGCCCATTAACCTCTCCTTCACTAATATCCGAGGCATTCGTACTAACTTTGCTAGTGTAGAAGCGTTCCTGCATGAAAAGTCCCCAGACATCCTCGCGCTCTGCGAAACTAACCTCAACTCAGCTATTCCCTCCTCTGACCTCTTCATCCCTGGTTATCTTCCCCTTTTAAGGAAGGATTCTACTGTCCACATGCATGGGCTGGGTGTTTATGTCAGCGAACACCTCCCCATAACTAGGGTGACTTCACTCGAATCTACTGACCACCAATACATATGTCTCCGCTTGTCTCTCCTCAGTTCGGTTAGCTACCTATTCTTCCTTTACCGTTCTCCCTCCTCTCCTGACTGCTCCCTACTAGATAGCATTGCCGACGACATAGATAAGGCTATTTCCTATCACCCATTTGCCCACATATTTGTATTTGGAGACCTCAATGCCCATCACTCTGAGTGGCTTGAAAACGCTGTTACTGATTCGGCGGGCATTCACGCCGTGAACTTTGCTATTTCCCAATCCCTTACGCAAGTGGTGGACTTCCCCACTCGCTTCCCAAGCACACCCTCGGGTCATTCCTCACTGCTAGATATATGTTTCACCTCTGCGCCCGACGCCTGTCAAGTCTCGCAGCTTTGCCCTCTCGGCAACTCCGACCACGCTGTAGTCTCCCTCAGTATTTCTTTCCAATCTCACTCCCCCCAGGATCCCCCTACTCATAGAACCTCCTACCTCTACCAAAAAGCTGACTGGGATGCCTTTCGCGATTTCCTCTGCGACGTCCCCTGGGGAAAAGTGTTTGACCTATCAGTTGATGACTGTGCCTCTGAGGTCTCGTCATGGGTGAAAGCTGGCATTGATGCCTTCATACCCACCAGGAAGTATTGCTTAAAACCTCATTCCTCTCCGTGGTTCTCTCCGGCCTGCTCAGCCGCCATTGCCCACAGGAACCATTACTTCCATCTATTCCAGAGACAGCCAACTGATCACAATAGGCGCCTGTTCACATCCGCTCGCAGTGAGTGCAAGAGAACCCTAAATGACGCCAAACAGTTGTTTGCGGAGAGAATGCGACAGCACATAGCTGACCGCAAGTTCGGCTCCAAGGACTATTGGAGGATTTGTAAACGGGTGCTCAACAATAGGAAATCCTCAATACCTCCCTTAATCCATGGATTTGACGTTCTCACGTCATCTGCTGAGAAAGCTGAGTGCTTTGCCCGCAGATTCTCATCCAACTCCACACTCGACTCGTCCGGAGTGCACCCACCCGACTTCCCTATTAGAACTGAGGCCAAACTGCATGACGTATATATTACCCCGACAATAGTATCCAGAGTAATTTCAAAACTCGACCCCCATAAGGCGTGTGGAGACGATGGAATCCCGGTGATAGTCCTTAAGAGGTGTGTCCCTGAACTTTCCCCTGTCCTCTCTAAACTGTTTAACTACTGCCTTTCTGCTTCCTGCTTTCCTGCATGCTGGAAATTCTCCTCAGTCGTTCCTGTCTTTAAGAACTGTGGTGAACCCTCGGACCCATCCAACTATCGCCCGATCAGTCTTCTACCAATATTCGGGAAAGTGTTCGAGGCTATAATAAATGCTGAAATAGTTCATCATCTCACCGCCCACAAACTGTTCTCCGACAGGCAATATGGATTCCGATTTGACAGGTCCACAGCCGACCTGCTAACTACTGTAACGGAGTACATGCTACAGGCCCTTGATGAGTCTGACGAGGCTCGCGCGGTTGCTCTGGATATCTCCAAGGCTTTCGACAGGGTTTGGCACCCTGGCCTCCTATGCAAACTACGCGGTTATGGTATTACCGGTCGCCTGCTTGACCTAATCCAATCTTTCTTAAATAACCGCAAAATGAAGGTCGTTCTGAATGGGCGTGCCTCTTCGTCCTACAGCACGAATGCTGGTGTCCCACAAGGCTCTATCCTGGGCCCAACGCTCTTCCTTATTTTCATCAACGACCTCCCAGATGAGATCAGGTCCCAAGTAGGCATCTACGCAGATGACACTACAATATACTCCCGCTCCAGTAAGGAACCTGTCGTGGCGGACAGACAAAATCTCGCTGCTGACCTTGAGCGGGATCTACACTCTGTGGTGAACTGGGGCAAGAAGTGGCTTGTCAACTTCAATTCCTCGAAGACCAAGCTGTTGTCTGTCAACCATTACAGGCAACCTCTTCTGCCTCCCATAAGCATGGACCAGATGATTCTCCCGGAGAGTAATACACTACGCCTCCTCGGACTTACCCTGTCCTCAGACCTCAAATGGAAGCACTATATTGAATCCATAGCAAAATCTACTGCTAAGAAGATTGGGTCACTATGTCGATCCAGGATGTTTTTTCCACCTGAATCCATCCTGCATATATACAAGTCAACCATCCGTCCGTGCATGGAGTACTGCTGCCATTTATGGTCAGGTGCCCCTGCCGTTCTCCTCAGTGTTCTCGACAAGCTCCAAAGGAGAGTCTGTAATGTGATAGGTTCTGATCTGGCGACTCGTCTGCAGCCACTTTCCCATCGTCGAAATGTGGCCTCCCTCTGTCTCTTCTATAAATACCTTCATGGCTTCTGCTCGGTTGAGCTTAAGCCACTGATGCCTCCTCAACAGGTGTTTACCCGTTCAACCAGACTGGCAACTGGGTCCCACCCATTCACAGTCAGGTTAGCCAAACGCAGACGACAATTCTACTCCAGCAGCTTCCTCTCTCGCACTTCCCGCCTGTGGAACTCACTCCCGTATTCTTGCTTTCCTGACGGCTACGACCTCCAGAAATTTAAAAGCAAAGTTAATACTCACCTACTAACCACTGGCCTCTAGCTCTCTCCCCTCCCCTGTATAACCTTCCCTTTCTCTCCGCCCATGTACCTGTCATTGCACCTGCTTTCTCAGTTTTCTATTGTTCCTTTCTAACTAGCTTGTACTCCTCACTCTTTTCTAATTAATCTTTCTACATTTATGTAACCCCCTGCACATCAGTGGCGTTTCTGCCTTGCTCGGGGTGAAATGATTAAAAAAAAAAAAAAAAAAAAAAATATGTCCTCTTCTCTACAATCATATGGTTGTTTCAGTGTTTGGACTCAAACACATCATCAGGAGAAGTAAGAGTTTGGAATCAATCTCTGTTTATATTTGGTTCGTTTTTGTCGTGGGGGGTGGTTGGGGTTATTGATAATTAAGTGAGAGTGTCTCTCGTTTTGACCGTTACACTTTTGAAGAACCTGGTGTGTAAGTGTGAAATTGTTAATTAATGGTATTACCTGTTGGAATGTACGCTTTATCCGTCGGGTATATTTTTGTATTTAAATAAGGTTTCAATAACAAAAAAAAAAATGACTTTTCTCTCCAAACACTTTTGGAAATTAAAAGACGAAAATAAAACACCTAAGGTCAAATGGAAAATTCTCAAAAAAGCAAGAACAGCAAAATCTATAAAAGAACCATGCTTTCTTTGCCTTCAAGACAAAATAGAGATCCTTAAATATATAAATAGTAACAAGCTCTTAAATCAGAGACACAAAATCACAGTAAACTGCAAGCACATTAGGGACCTAACCCTACAATCATGCTAAGAAATACTAAGAGTTTGATTAGATATTCTTATTATAAAAGATAAAAAATGCTATAGAAAAAATCGATCCAATAAATCCTTAAAGGAAGGTCTATCACTAAAGCCTACACCAATAACCTTACTTAAAACATAATTTATAATAAATAAATAAATAAATAAATATATATATATATATATATATATATTATTTATTCATAAATTATAACATGGATATGTTACAATATCACTACAAAAGTAGCCATTTTGTTTCGACACTTTTGTGTCTTGTCAAGTGATGTGATAATTCTTAAATGAATGGTTTAAAAGTCTGAAAACGAGCATGACCCCATTAATCAGGGAGGTATTATTGTATATACAATGTCGACCAATCAGAGTAAAGCAACCTCTCATTTGGAAAATATGCGGGCAGGCTTAAGGTTAATTTGTTGCCATGTTATAATTTATGAATAAATAATATTATTAGCTCTACTTTTGTATTGAGCACCTTTTTAAAAGTTGTGTTTCTTTGGACAAGGAATATTATTCTAACAATACTTATATATATATATATATATATATATATATATATATATATATATTACGTTCTGCAGTCTATGTTGTATTAAGGACTCTTTTAAAAAGTAAATACAAAAAACCACTGGATTCTAAAACTATTGGTTCTCTTCATCTGGATATGTATACGTATGTGTGTGTGTGTGTGTGTGTGTGAGTTTATATAGATGTGTGTGTGTTTATATATATATATATATATATATATATATATATATATATATATACGTGTGTGTGTGTGTGTTCTCTCATAAAGGTTTAATTGGAAATAACTAAAAGATCGTTGATAATAGCTAACAGATTAGCTAAAAAAGCTCAGAACGAATGAAGCGTGAACAATTTCTACATCCTTATTTTACGAAATTCCGTGTTTCTTCAGGACGTGAGCGATCATGTCTCTCCACAACTTTCTATCACTTGTAGCTCATCCCAAAAAAAACCTCCTGTTCGAATGAAATGTATACATATATTTTATTAGTTTAACGTTACATTTTATGGATGCCCATATTTGAGTAGACGTGCTGTTTATTTATTAAACAGTATATTTATTTATTTGCGCCTACCGACCTGAATATTCAAGAAATCTTAACGTATTTTTCTTAAATGAGATTTCTTCAATATCCAGGTTGATATTGTATTTAATACATAAACGGAACGTCAATTAAAACATGGGTCTGCTATAAAAATAATGTTTAAGTAATAAAATATGTTGGATTAATAAATAAAATGTATTACTTCTTTTTATATATATATATATATATATATATATATATATATATATATATATACTTCATTTGTCTGAACATTGTTTTTCATCGAGATTCGTATTTGAGTAGATATTCCGTTTTTAAATTTCGTTACAAAATTTCTCGTAAATAAATAGGCCTATAGATAATCTCTGAAGAATCTTGTTAAAATGAAACATGTTAGGTTAAAGACACCTTTTAATTGTTCTTTACTCATTCTATATATATATATATATATATATATATATATTCTTTGATTAAAAACGGAATACGAGTAACGATTAAAAACAAAGTTCAAACAAAATAAATTAAATATGTCAGTCGTTAATTCCATTTCCTTAATCTCCGTAACTTTCTGTATGTATATATATATATATATATATATATATATATATATAGATAGATAGATAGATAGAGAGAGAGAGAGAGAGAGAGAGGAGGAGGAGGAGGAGGAAGAGGGGAGATTGAAATATTACAAAAATATACTATTAAAGAAATGAGACAAAGCAAAGAACAATAATTATGAAGAGAGTAGATAATGACTGACATTTAAATTGTTGAAGATCAACGTTGGCTGAGAAGTAAAACGTCAGAAGACAATTCCACAAGCGAGAAGTGTGATAGAAGAAACGGTTAACACATATCTAACCATTTCATCAGTAAAATGATGATACTTTTTTCATATCTCGAAAGATTCATGACTGACTGGACATAAGATTTTCTCGCAGTAGGTTGCCATTACTTTCTGTGGTAGACTGATTGGCAATCAAGGCTACGGAACTCAACCTGTCCTGCTATTTAACCCATAGCTAGAGTAAGAAGCGGCGGATTAATACCTTCTACAACGGTCTTTGCGCGTAAGTGAATGCAACGAATTCAACTGGAATTCGAACTCAGCTCTATAATTTTTCATTCCAATCCGATACCCACTGCCCAACAACGCATATATTAATTAAAAGTGTATCTAAGGAAAAACATATCGAGCGTGTAAAAGGAAGTTTTGAAAAAATACAACAGTACGGGTTCGAAATCAGTAAGGAAAAGAGCGATCTGCATAAAATCAAGAAACTAAATGAAATTAATAACAAAAAATATCGTCAACTAGATCCGTCTAGGACAAATACAATTAATAATATATTTCCCCAGCAAACTTTACTAGGCTACAGGCTACTAGGCTACATTTCTACGACTAAGAAATTATTATCAATTCTACATACCTGTTATGCAAAGTTTAAAAAAGCCTTAAAATAGAACTGGACTTAGCTTTCCCTAACGCCAGACTTATCATTCGCGTATTAACATCTGAAAGCAGAAATCGTATTCAGTTCAGATGTTAGTAATTATATATAGGAGATGACGATAACATGAAAGCCGTTGCACAACCTTCGCGTTCGCTACTACCGAGAGAAAAAAACCTACAGACAGACCCAAAAAGAGGTGTTAACAATATTTGCAGTGAAAGATCTTACAAATTTATACGCAGAAGGAGTTTTTGTTTACAGACAGACCACAGATCTCTATTATCACTTTATGTTTCGAAAAAATGAATTCCTACGTATACAGTAAATAGATTAAAACGCTTCACGCAAAAATGCCCAATCTTGTGTCACATCCAGTCTCAGTGGGAAGACTCAGGATAAATACCCAAAATTCAGCGCGAACTCAATCTTGTCAACCTCTCTGCCTTCGTCGTAACCTCGTCCGGGGAAAAGTAAACAAAATCCGATCCCGCATGTGGGGTCTTGGAGAATATTTGCCCGAAGATACGCTCTCGAAATTTGACCTTCTGTAACATCCCGCCTTTTGAGGAGAGGGATCAAGTAAATAACCAGAGTTCCAAGAGAATAAGCAATTGTCAAGTTCTCTGTCTTTGAGCAGGGAACGACGCAGTCATGCCTCTGTCTCTGGACAAAAGCTCGGCTGAGAAAACTTTACGAGCATAGTGCTGGATCCTGAAAATGTGGGGGCTGGGTAAATTTTAACGCCTCGGTGGATAAGAGGGGCTTTGGTAAATATTCAGTTTTCCACGGGAACTCGCATTTCTCAAACTGTCTTCGAGCAGAGAGAAACTCAGACGGGGCTATGGCTATAGCCAGAGATTCGGCTGAGAAAAATAGACAAGCCCGATCGCACGTCTTCAGGATCTCGGAAGTGTATGCCCTCGGAAACAACACGTGAAAAACTAACCTTATATCACATTTCACCTCACTGGAGAGAACTTGAAACTTTCAGTCAAACTCTGTCTTTGGGCAGAGTACGACTCAGTCGGGCCTCGGTCTACAAACGGTGACCCGACTGAGAAAAATAAACAATGTAAATTGCCCGATAATGCTGATGATAATGCTGGTGAGGAGGCTGGGTAAATTTAAACCCTTCGTCGGAGTGTAAGCGCATGAATCTCGCACGTTAAACCTGACCTTGTTCCACACCTTGTCTCAGTGGAGCAACTTTTGATATCCAGAGTTCCGAGAGAGTTCGCAATTGTCAAGCCCTCTGTCTTCGAGTAGAGTATGACTAAGTTAGGGCTCTGTCTACGAACGGATACTCAGCTGAGAAAAATAGACAATGCAAAATACCCGATCTCGTGATTTCGACGACTGGATAAATTTTGACCCTTCGTTTGCGTGTAAGCGTTCGAATTCCCAAAGTTAAGCCCGATCTTGTGGCATATCTTATGGAGATAATTGTAATACCTAGAATCCTGACAGTCCGCTGTCGAGCTCGATATTGTCAAGCTATCTGTCTTCAGGCAGTGTACGACTCGGTCGGTGCTCTGTCTACAAACGAAGACGCAGTTGAGCAAAATAGAAAAGCCCTCTGTCTTAGAGTAGAGTTCGATTCAGTCGGAGTTCGGTCTATGGATCAAGACTCAGCTGAGAAAAATAGACAAACACAGTGTCCTCTCGCGCGGAAGCAGGAGCTTGTTAAATTTTGATCCTTAGCACAAGTTTACGCTCTTGGGTTCACCACGTTAAACCCGACTTTTGTTTCATATCCTGTCTCAGTGGAGATACTTTGGGTAAATATCCAGAATTCTGAAAGAGTTCCGATAGAGTTATGGTCGAGTGTTCGTTAGGGTTTGGTTGGAGTCAGCCGAGACAATATGATGACCGTTAGTAGTTATAACAATTGCTATATATCATAACATACTCATGATAACTGGCTTAAGATTATAAGGATTAATTGATAGCAGCTCGGATTGGTGAATCAGAGAGCTGAGTTCCAATTTCAGTCAAGTTCATTTCATTCACTTACGTTTCCTTTGGGAAAGGTATGAATCCATCGCTTCACCTGCCTCCAACTATGGGCAAATAGAAGGACAGACTTGGGTGCCAACCGGTCTAGGAGAACGAAAAACTCTGAATTCAAAAACAGTTTAGTGGTGGACCACCTCGCCCGGAAGATAAAAGGGCTTGCGGGGATTAACACTTCTACTTCTAAAAAAGACAAGTGACAGAATTATCAATGACAACGAACCAGCCTAAAACACATTGCATTAACGAGGGGTTATCAATGGCTTATACTCAACTGGTAGCGATTGGCTTACAAAAACAAATAAGATGCTGAATGATCTTGAATTACTTTAACCAAACAGAACTTGCCACGTTTTCATTTTAAGCGTTAGAAACCAGGTTGTTCAATGAGGTTTAAGGTCAGCGTCTTACTCTTTCATTTGTATGGCAAATAGTAATTTTGGAGTGAGAGGCTGATATATGTCTTACAGAAATATGCGGACATATTTTTCCACATTTTACATTAGGCTTTTGTGTGTTTGTGTGTTTGTTTGTTTGTTTGTGTGTTTGTTTGTTTGTTTGTTTGGTTGTTTGTTTGGTTGGTTGTTTTTTTTTTTCATTCCAAGTTAATTCATTTTAACACTGAAAGGGTTTCTTCTTTTTACAGAACCCGGACGCCATTAATGAATTGCTCCCATACCTTTCTGTCTAAACCCACCCGACGAGTAATGGGGTATGAATAATTGCATCTCCTGATCGTGATGCTATTCAATAGCTTTCACTCTTACAAATGGGTGTGCGTAATGGAAAGTATCTCTGAATGTGAAATTGGAGAACCGAGATCGAATTTCAGGCTCGTCACATCCTCTTAGACGCAAACACGCTTGGAAAAGGAATATAGTCAAGCTTTTCATAACTCTCCTGTTATCGGGATAGGATCAATATGTAATATATGTTCCCTTCATTTCAAATATTAATAAAAATATGAACAGTTCCCTTATGAGGAAAAATTTGGCATTCATTGAGCGAGCAGGCAGCGCTACTCAAATTAGGCTTTTCTTTACTCTCTGGTTATCGGGATGGAATAAAAAGGTTCTCATCTCTTATGGTAATGGCAATAGTAACCGTTTCCTTATAAAGAAATATGCAACATTCATCGACCCCCCTCAACCCTGGGTTAAACAGTAAGATTTTATCTGTAGGAATCATTGTTATTCCAAAAAGAATATTAATACAATTTTCACTTTCAAAAAAAATATTAGTTTTACAATCCAAAGTATGTTTTGGTTTTAAATAACCTAGAAAGGGTTAATAATCCGTAAAGAAAACAATCAATAAATGTAAGTACGCTACAGTGGTCATAACTTCTTCTAGTAACCGCAGTACTTCTTCTATGTGCCGTAACCCTTCAAATTATAGGTGAACATTGGCCCTCCACAACTTCCTATCTTTTGTAGCCCTTAGTAAACTTTGTTTTTACTATTCATCACTGTTGTGCCATCCATTAATGCAGGTTCGTTCCGTAGGTTAATTTCTGTATTCCTAATATCGTTTCTACCTTCGATATGCCATGTGAATGTCAAATTTTCAAGCCTTCTTCATTATATGTCCTAGAAATGTTATCTGTCTCTTTATGATTATAAGTATGTGAATTACTAGTTTCCGTTTTTTTTTAAACGTTTGTGTTGCTTACATACTCTGTCCATGGTAATCACAGCATCCTAAAAACTAAACTGTCACAATTGTTCCTTACAATATATTGGGGAAACTTGCAGAAATTTTTAAAAAAAAGATAGAAGTGACATTACACACAACAATTTAGCAAATGCATAGAAATAGATAGAAATAACTTCGGCCATAATTTGAACCTAGTAAATCTCACACTTATTAAAAAAAAAAGAAATTAACTGACTTAGAAGGAAACTTATCGAAAGTGCTGCTATCAAATCTTATCAAAATATAAATCTGCCACTTAGATTCTAGCTAATATCTCCTTTCCTGAAAGAATTACCAAGCCGAGATACATAACCACAAAAATACAAAAAAATTAAAAGAAGTCGGTTAAATCCATTACCTAATGTTGTTCAAAACATACCGCATAAATTAATCCCAATCCAAATACTAATTTATATATATATATATATATATATATATATATATATGTATCCGCAGACAGATTTGTTTCGCTGTATCACAGCTCATGAGTACGGTTAGACTCTGATCGCTTTTAACCCAGGATTGAAAGTCGACCAAATTCGCATCAGTCAGCGATTCTACCTCTGGGCTATGGGCGTTCGGTAGAAGAAGGCAAACTTTTTATATGTATACATTAATCATTATACACGCCCAATAGCCAGAGTGCTCTAATTCATTACGAAATGAGCGATGCGCTCTCTCTCTCTCTCTCTCTCTCTATATATATATATATATATATATAGACACAGAGTTTCGACCAAGTACCCTCTGCTAATATGGATTATCTTGTTGATTATTGCGAAATATCAGTCTCTGTTCTTTCATGTAGGATTTGGTTCGTCACTATCCGATCCAAGAATTGAACTCATGACGACTAACATATGTATAACCAACTACTATATCTACTACGCCACCGTCCCGAAGTGATGTATTTTTAAGCATTTTATATTCAGTGTCAGATTGATTTTGACAACTGGATTATGTTAGTGGGTTCGTGCCTCTTGTCATAATTTGTATTTATCATCTATGGGTCATGAGTTCAATCCTTCAATCTAGTAGTGACGAACCAAATCCTACATGAAAGAACAATAAATGATTTCACAGGATATTTCGCAATAATCAACAAGATAATTCATATCAGCCAAATCTATAGACACCTGATAATGACCAGAGCGTACTTGGTCGAAAGGTTGTGTCTATTATAATATCTATATCAACCAAGATGAGAACAAAAATTCGAAATAATTCCAAGATTATTGAAAATTACACATCTCATAAATATCAATTATATATATATATATATATATATATATATATATATATATATATATATGAATGTCTATTATGTTTAACCATGACCCGTTCTAAACGTCGTATTTTTGCTTTAATTTCAGTTGAAAATAAAGACAAAAATTCTCCAACATTTGGATAATTATTTATTGGTTTTCTTCTAAGATTTCGGCTCACACGAGCCATCTTCAGAGAGGTCGTTCAAACTGAAATATTATAAAATCCACCATCACCGACGATTTTATTTTGTGTTGACATAAAACTCCGCTTGGCAACGGCAATAGTTACCAAAAATAATAAACGCAGTTCTTAAGTTTGCGATGCGGTTTTATGACGTCACACCGCGGGATAGCGCGAAATGACAACAAAACCATGTAGTCAAATGCAATGTAATATGTTATTTCCTGTTTTAAAGTTGATTTTATTGAGTGTTGGTTGTTTCGATTTGATGTACATGGCCTCCAATATCTGCAGGTTCCTCTTACTGTGTGTATGAGTAAGGATCACCGTATTGTTGACCAAAATCTGTCTGATATTACCTACATGTTTATGTTTTTCAGAGAAATGTTGTTTAATAATTCTCTGATCAGAAAGATGACATGTAAGTCTACGGGAGAGCGTGGTTGTAGTAAAACCAATATATGTACTAGGTTTTTTATTAGTATCAGAGATGCAATCTCTGAATGGGCATGTAAATTGGTACACTACATTGGTTTTTTTGTAGAGAATTTAGTTTAGTGCTTGTTGGGTTATTATAGACTATGAGGTCAATTGTTTTAAACTTTTTATAATATATAATGAGTTTAATTTGATTATTACTTTCCACTGGTTTAACATTTCTACGTATTATATTTTTGAGAGTTTTTTCATCTTGTTTGTAATTATTATGTATTTGGTTGCAATAGTATAAGTTAATAGTGTTATGTTTTTGATGTAAACCATTATTATTAATATTATCATTATTGTTAGAGCTATTGTTAATTTTGTTGAGATACATTTTAATTTGTTGATCAATAACGGAGTTAGGAAATCCATTATTGACTAGTGTTTGCTTAATGTTGTGTAATTCTTTATAAAATATAGATTTGGAAGAAGATATCATTTGTGTGCGTTGAAGTAAGTTTTTTATAACAGCTAACTTATATCGTTGGGGGCATTCACTATTATAATTAAGAAGACACGAATTTATGCTAGTTGGTTTCCTATATAGAGAAGTAGTAAATTTATGTGTGCTAGAATCAATGAATACATCAAGGAATGGGAGTTTGTTATTAATATTAAGTTCTAATGTAAATTTGAGGACAGAGTGACTTTCAAGTTTGTTTTTAAGATATTTAATTTGATCGATATTCTTAGCTAAAACAAAGATGTCATCTATGTATCTTACATATATAGAGGGTTTATTGTTCTCATTATTTTATTTTCTAGATTTGCCATATAATAATTAGAAAAGAGGGGACCTAAAGGAGATCCCATCGCAATACCATCTATTTGTGTATAAATATTGCCTAAGGGATCGTGAAAGGGTACTTGTGTGGTACATGCTAATAGTTTTTTTTAATATAGCGGGTTTAATATTGATTGATGGGAGAGTAGCATGATTGCATACATCACGGATAATGATGTCAATCGTTTCCTGGACGGGAACATTTGTGAATAAGTTTTGGACATCGAAAGATGCAATTATTTGATTCTTAGGTTTTTATAGTATTAATTCCACGGACGAATTTTTACAGATTCTCCATTCCGTAAAACCTGCCTCGATATACTATATATATATATATATATATATATATATATATATATATATATATATATATATATTTCTGGTATTAAACATTGAACTACATGGAAAAATACATGACATTAAAAACCACTGAATGAAATAATTTATTAAGCATTTAAATAGAGACCAGGCTGGTCCGAAATACCGAGGATTTATGAATAACCAGCAACATCCCTGCGAGAAAGCAATATCGTGATGAAAAGGATTTTTCTCAAAATGTTCGCATTATGGCGACTGGCGTTACGCATTCTTTTGTCAGTTCAAGAAGCATATGTATAATATTTGTCATCGGAACAGGCATAGAGAAGGATTTTGCAATAAAAATTCACACAAAATCTCAACCGAAAATTCAACCCGAGAACAATTTTAAAAAATTAAATGTGAAAATGTCCGAAAGAAACAGTGTTTCCGACGTTCAAATTGAATTACGAATCCCGCAAAAAATATATTATTATTTTTGTAAACAACAAAGCAGTTCGCTGCCATTTTTATACAGCGGCGAACACAATGTTAATATCGTATTCGACTTGAGAACAAATAGAAAAGCTACGTATTTCTGAAACTGAAGAATGTCATGCTGTGCATCTGGTGGGATTGGAAGTAAATCTTGTATTATAAGCATCTATGAAGTAACCAGTCGATTGATTCTGAATAGTACTGCTCGTAACTGGACGAATTAAAGTTAGCAATTCAAGAAAAAATGCCCAGAATTGGCGACAGGAATGGTGTGTTTTTAATCAGGATAATGCCAGACCTAAGGTTTTTTTTAGTAACCCGACAAAAATTGTTGCAGTTTGGCTAGGTTGTGTTACCTCACTCACAATATTAACCAGACATTGATTCTTCGGATTTTATATTATTCAGGTCCTTGCAAAATAATCTCAAAAGTAAAAAATTAAATTCTTTGGGTGACATAAAAAATCACCTTGATGAGTTCTTTGCCGAGAAACCACAGAACTTTCAGAAAGACGGAATCTTTAAGTTGAAAGAAAAATGGAGAATGCTTGTGCAAAAAAATGGTTCATATTTAGTTAAATAAATATTTGTTGTCATAATTTTGTTTTGTGTTTTCATTTCCCTTAAAAATCGGCTTGAACTTTCCGGACTACGCATTACAATTCGTTTAACTGGTGAGTTAATTTACGACGTTTCTGATGATTATGTCACGGAACATTCGAAATTGAATTTAATTGGTTTTGTCCGGATAGCATAATTTAACCTTTTTGAAATTCCATTCAAATCTGTATTTAATACATTTAACTTCACATCGGTTTCTGATATTGAAAATTATTTCACGGACGAACTTAAAAACGTTTTTCAAGATATACTTGGGTGCTGTACACAAATTAAAACTACTCTGAAATTAAAACCAGATTCTATGCCATTTTTTAGAAAGAAGCTGTCAGTAACATATGCTGCTCTGAATATGGTTGAAAAAGAACGGCAACGTCTTCAGCAAGTTGTAATAGAGCCTGTTAATTACTAAATGTGGGCAGCTTCTATTGTAGTTTTTTTTTAAAGTAAATAGGAAAATCCGGATATGTGCTGATTACTCGACAGGTTTGAATGATTCTTTTGAACATCAGAATCCACTTCTAGCGCCAGAGGATCTTTTCACAAAACTAAACGGTGGAATTTACAAAATTGATCTTTCTGGTGCTTTTCTTCAACTGGAAGTTGACAAAGAGTCAAAATAGCTCCTTACTATCAACATCCACAAGTGATTATTCAGATTTTACCATCTTAGCTCCGGTGTTAAACCAACACCAGCCATATTCCAACGGACGCCATGCTGACCAGAATGAAAGGAGTTGCAGGATTCATTGACGACATCATTATTGCAGCTGCAATTCAAGGTGAACTTTTAAAACGTTAATTTTCTGTCTTCGACAATACGGATTCCGTGTTAAAGCTGAAAAGAGTGAATTTTTCCGAGAACAAATCAAATATCTTGGGTTTATTTTCGTCAAAAATGATAGACGACCCGAAAAATATCTCAGCAATAAAAACATGTCGGCACTGAAAAATGTGACAAAATTACGTTCTTTCCTTGCTTGGTTAAACACCACAGTGCGTTCTTTTTTTTTTTTTGTCTTCATTTTTTTTTTTTTTTGCTTTTTTTTTTTTTTTTGGGGGTTTTTTTTGCCTGGACTTCATCGAGTTCGTATAGACCTCAACAATCTTTTGAAAAAATATTTTAAATAGGAGTGGTCAGACAGCCTTCAAAAAAGTAAAGTTCTTACCCTTTTCCGATCTTTTGCTGATACACTGCAACCCATCCATGAATATTGCTGTAGTCTCTGATGCTTCTAGTTACGTTATTAAAGCTGCCATCTCTCTCATTTTCCCTTATGGCAGCCTAAACGCAATAATTCATGCATCCAGATCACTGAAGAAACAAATTATAACTTAATTGAAAAAGAGACATTAGTGATAGCATTTTGATGCCTGTTAGGCATCAGATATCAAGAACACTGTATTCAAACATTTGGTAAACCCGCCGAAAGTAGATTAGCTTGCTTTTAGTTGTTACGACAAGTTAAGTTAGCTAGGGGATGTAATATCATTGGCCCCTTTTGTTTTTGTCTCCACTTTTTTCTTAGCTTAATTCGCTATCCTCTCCCTCCTCCAGAAATTTAAATGCAATGTCAATTCCCATCTCTTATCTACTTGACTCGAGTTCTTTCTGTATATCCCTGTATATCTTGTTCTTTTCCTTTCTCTCTACCTTCGCAACTGTCTTCACACCTGTGTTCCCATCCTTCTCTTGCCCTTTCTCAGATAACCCCTGTAACTGGTTCGTCTTTCTCTTCACTTCCCTCCGGTCTAAACATTTATTCTTAGGTAGCCTCCTGCGCATTAGTGGCGGTACTGCCTTGCTTGGGGGGAAACGAAATGTTAACTCCCTGGTGAATGCGGGATACTTTCGTTTTCCGAGTGTGTTTGATGCTGTATCTTGATGAGTGCCTAATCATGTGTATTGTTGGTTGAATGACTGGTTTTAATTTGTCCAACTTCTGCATAAATCTTGTCCAGTTAATTGGTATTTCTGTCACAATTATGGATTGTGTGGTGTGGATTATTACTAACGCATTTTCTTTCAGTTTTTTATATATACAGGGTGTCCATAAAGTCCACGTGTCTTTAAAAATAATTACAACTTTATTTGTATTTGTGATAGAAATAATCTGTAAAAAATTAAACTTGAATGATTAAACTTGAGTGTTTCAACAAAATGGAGCTTCTTGTTATTTTGCTCTGTATGTTAGACAGTTTCTAAATCAGGGATTTCCTAACAGATTAATCGGAAGGGGTGAACCATTTTATTGGCCTCCACCTTAGCCGGATTTGATTCCATTAGATTTTTTATGTGAAAACAATTGTGTATGCAACCAAACCTAGTTCATTTGAAAGCTAAAATAACTAATGCGGTTTCAGGCATTACTGTAAATCAGTTGGTAAATGTTTCCCGTGAAATGCAAAATCGTATGACCCTTTGTATTGCTAATGATGGAGGACATGTGGAAACTTAAATAAAATTTCAATAAAACCTTAAACAATATAGATTTACTTCTTTCTAAACCTTTTTACAAATTATCTCTATCGCAAGTACAAATAAAGTTATAATTTTTTTTAAGTGCACACGGACTTTATGGACACCCTGTATAGTATTAAACATAGTGTAAATATTCATTTACGCACAAATACCCTTGGGAAAGGTATTAATCCATCCAAGCGCAAATACCCTTGGGAAAGCTATTAATCCATCCACGCACAAATACCATTAGAAAATGTATTAATCCATCCACGCGCAAATACCCTTGGGAAAGGTATTAATCCATCTCTTCCCTCCAGTTATAGATTAAATAATAGGACAGATTGGGTTCTATAGCCTTGGCTAGCAACCAATCTACCTCAGAAAGCAATGGCAACCTACTGCGGAAAAAGGTTTATGCAAAGTCAGTCATGCCTCTTTTGAGACATGATCGCCCATGGGTTTGACGATGACCCTGAGAGACTGAAATATTCATTAGCGTTTTCATTGTTAAAATTTGTTATTTTATGCCCCACTTTTCACAGACAATGTTCGGTACCCCGACGTGGTGTAATTGTTAGCAAGTTTGTCTTTCTAGGAAATATTACAACTGAGTAATGGGTGTGCTCCTCACTGGTGCTCCATACTTTTGCCTCGTGCCACTTCTAAGCGGCGCCTAGGAAATCACCTCCTAACAGACAAACTGTACATATGGAACTGTTTAGGACTTCCCAGAGTCTTTGAGGTATTATAGTGTTTGTAGTAAGAATGGTAAGAAAGAATGTGGTGTTTAGGTGAAAGGAATATTTTGTTGTCTCAGATGAAGACCAACATATTATTTTGGCTTTGTGTCACATTTTTGTATTCATACAAAAATAAATATTTCTGCTCTGAGACAGTTACAACAGTTATTTGACGAACTTCGTATACTACTACAGATTTTAGTAAGACTTAATATGAGAGTGACTGCTGGAAAAATTTCTTACAGAGAAAGAAGAGTCTTGAAGTATCTGAAATGTGGTTCTTCAGGAGGATGCTGAGAATA
Source organism: Ascarosepion bandense (assembly GCA_037127315.1). Lineage (NCBI taxonomy): Eukaryota > Metazoa > Mollusca > Cephalopoda > Sepiida > Sepiidae > Ascarosepion > Ascarosepion bandense. The sequence continues at coordinate 1,226,039 of JBBBDQ010001954.1, forward strand.
TCATGGACTGAACATGTGACCAGAGACGAAATTTTAGAGAAAATAGAGACAAAAAAACTCATAATTAATATTAAGCAGAGACAGTTGAAATTATTATGAATCATAATGAGGATGAAGGGCTTCGAAAGTTTAATACTCACAGGACATATTAAAGGCGAGAGATACAGAAGACAACAATGCATAACTTAACTAGAAAGCCTGAGTAGATATATAACAGGACAGTTTTTAAGAGAAATAACAAAAATAAAAACGATAAGAGCTACAAAGGACAAGAAGTTGTTGAGAACCATGATCGCCTACGTCCTGTAGAGACATGGCACATAGAAGAAGAACAAAAATAAGCTTGTGTAAATGGGTGACAGAACAAGGTTTGAAGTGATTACAAAAAGACAAAGTTTATTAGGAGTTACAAAGGACAGGAAGTGGTGGAGAACCATGATCGTCTACGTCCTGTAGAGACATGGCACATAGAAGAAGAACAAAAATAAGCTTGTGTAAATGGGTGACAGAACAAGGTTTGAAGTGATTACAAAAAGACAAAGTTTATTAGGAGTTACAAAGGACAGGAAGTGGTGGAGAACCATGATCGCCTACGTCCTGTAGAGACATGGCACATAAAAGAAGAACAAAAATAAGCTTGTGTAAATGGGTGACAGAACAAGGTTTGAAGTGATTACAAAAAGACAAAGTTTATTAGGAGTTACAAAGGACAGGAAGTGGTGGAGAACCATGATCGCCTACGTCCTGTAGAGACATGGCACATAGAAGAAGAACAAAAATAAGCTTGTGTAAATGGGTGACAGAACAAGATTTGAAGTGATTACAAAAAGACAAAGTTTATTAGGAGTTACAAAGGACAGGAAGTGGTGGAGAACCATGATCATCTACATCCAGAAGGGACAAGATACATGAAAATGGCTATTCCTGGGAAGTGTAGTTCTTTTACACGTACTGCATCGGTCATATGTTTATTTATTTCAACCGAAAATCTAAAATCAATTGTTGGTGAAATTCCATCGACTGTTTTTAAGACGAAAATTATAATGAATTTTAAGACGAAAATTATAAAGAGGAGTTATGTTTTTGAAGTCACATCAAATGTTCTTTAATGGTTTCCTTGTTTGATCTCGTCTCTGTCCTTGTTTCAATTTACCGACAACTCTAGCGAGGCATTTTCATGCTCGTGGTTGAGGATCTTTTCGATTACCACATTCTTTCAGTCTTTCGTGGATTCCTTTGAGCTTACTAGAGTTCGTAATTCTTTAAGAGGTCTTGTGAGTGGGTGACTTCTTTTCTCTTCTAGGTTCTCTTTCTCACAATCATAACTCTCCAAATCTTTCTCTTCTTTATCGTTATTTCTTTGGTAAATATTCAAATCAAGTCCATTCTTTAGCTCCACCAGTTCAACTCTTTCTATCTAAGAAACAACAAGCTGCTTTTACAGAGCCGAAATCATCCTCCTTCTATCTTATTTTAAATTTCAAGAGAAATTTTTATTCGGACAGCTTTTTTCCAAGAATGAACCCTGTATCAAAAAGACTGAACGTTTCCAACAGGCCAAGCAACGGCAGATCCTCAACATTAAGTGGCAAAGCCGAGGTAGCAACAACGAACCGTCGTGTCGTCTTGAGATTCAGAATACGTCGGCTGCACCTCTACAGAGGGTTAAACAAACACAATGAGCCGTCCTGGATATGACGATAATCTACATCCGAGTCCTTGGTTTGACGATGAATTGGATCCGGCAGCAAGGCCTCTAATTGAAATATTTGGGGGGAACAAAGAACTACTTTTTAATCACTGTTGTAACCAGGTTTCCCCTGACCCTGGATAATAGCACCTGTTAGGTTTCCAGCTATAGGCACATAGTTAACCCCCAAAACTTGTGTTTAAACACAATGAAAGTATAAAATAATAGTTTTTATAGGGAAAATTCTAGTAATACCTTTTTGAAGAAAAACCAGCAGTATATTTATGAAGGAAAAATGTCACCAACAAAACATTTTTGAAGAAAAGAATATTAACAGCAATATATATATATATATATATATATATATATATATATATATTAATGCAGGTTTCATTGAATAATATAGACAAGTTTTGTCTATTCATTTTGTGTAGGATCCGTTCATACCGTCTGATATACTTGATGGTGATGTCGTTGAAAGACAACACAAAATCACAGTAATTGTTGATTTTTTTATCGGGTCTAAGCTTTCGGCTCATATAAGCCATTATCAAAGAGTAAATATTAACACACAGTAAACATAGAACATTTAAGTTATTAACAATAAAGAGAATTGAATTGAAAATATAAGTCCATCCCTACCGTGGCGGATGGTCGAAGACAGTGACAAATAGTGGCGTTGTGGTCCCTGATCTGATTACAGGCATTTGAGTACGTTATTGGAAATATCGAAATTGATTGCATTCAAACCGGGTTTAAATTGTTTAATGTAGATTGCTTCAAGGATTTTTAGTTTCTGTTTATTATTTTCTTGTTTGAGTCTGTACGTGTTATCAACGAGCGTTTTTCTCAGAAGTGTGCGTTGATAACCGTGTTGTTTTAAATGACGGAATATATTTGAATTTTCATTTAAGTGCAATGTCAGACGCCGTGAGAGCGAATTTGTAGTGTGGCCAATGTAGATATTATTGAGGTTGTTAGAGATACATTCTCTAAATGGACATATGAATTTATATACTACATTGGTTTTTTGCAAATCACTAACAGTGTGGGAAGAGTCGTTTCGGACGAATGAATTAGATGTAGTGGATTTAGTGTAATATATAATAAATTTAATTCTTTTGTTAGAGTCTGTCGGAAAAATATTAGTATTCATGAGTTTTTTTAGGATGTTTTCATCTAGTTGGTAGTTGGAGTGCATCTGGCTACGGTATAAGAGAGTGATATGTTTAGGATTGGTTGGGTTAGTATCATGTGTTGTTTTTTCCATGTTAAGCTTTTTAAGAAAATAACGTATTTATTCATCAACTATGTAGTTGGGAAAATTATTATTGATGAGTGTCTGTTTTATGTTTTTTAGTTCACTGTGGAAGATCTGATTTGTAGATGAATTGACTTTTGCACGATATAATAGATTTTTTATAATGGCTATTTTGTAATAGTGGGGGCATTCACTAATATAATTGAGTGTGGAGGGATTTTTATTAGTGGGTTTTTGATACGGTCAGATAGTAAATTTATTAACACTGACAACAATAAATAAGATTAGGAGTAAAAAGCAGTCGGTGAGCATTTGAGATCTGAACCCTGTCTGAAAAAAGACACATGGAAAACCACGGACAAGCGCGGTCTCTGGCTGACTCGATGCCCGTGTGCTGATACTTCCGTTTCCACCTCCCGCTCTACGCCACGTCACCTGAAGAATAAAGAAAATGTTTCCATTTAATTATATATACGTGATACGGTCATCATTTTATTAAGTGAAAGTATCGTTATCACCGTGAAAAAGTCAAGTGATTTTACAAGAAAGAAGATGACAAGTTTCGGAATCCCGTCGTTGAATTAATTATCATCGTTCCATTGAAGGGTATACAACATATATGTTGTTTTGGTTGCAATATACTTTTCGTTGTCTTGGTATAGAGAATGCAACACCAAACCAATATACATGATTAATAAAAATGTCAAAAAAACAATTAATTCATAAGCTTCTGTTACTAAAAATATATAGAATATAAATTAATTCTAAAATAAAAAAATTAAATATGAATTACATAAAAAACTCAACAACAACATCATTTACTCATTTTATTTATTGGTCATTAAATGGCGTAACTTAGCATTCTCCATAATTTTCCGAGACCCAATCTGGTGAATATTTATGAGTATCATTTAGATTATAAAATGTCTAGAAATGAGCAACATTCTTACTTTTGTTTATAAGTACTTGGTGAAAATAAAATGCTCTCATTTGCCTTGATAAAGTCCATAAGAGGACGAAATGCGTTACCTAAAATAAGATTCTCTTTTGTTCTTATTTATATACATAAATTTACTCTGTAACCGTCAAAATTTGAGAAAAAAAAAGACCAGAACTATTTACAGAACTATTTACCAGAACTATTTACAGAACTATTTGCAGAACTATTTTTAAGGGTGTTTATCACCCTTAAAAATAGTTCTGTAAGTGGCATAAAACGCTTGGCAGGATATAAGTTACGGCAAATGTTTATATTCTTTATCACCAACAAATGATTTTATATATATGTATATATATATATATATATATATATATATATATATATATAATATAATATAATGTGATATATATATATAATATAATGTAATATATAATATATATATATATATAGATATATATATATAATGTAATATATAATATATATATATATATATATAATATAATGTAATATAATGTAATATATATATATATAATACAATGCAATATATAATATATATATATAATAATGTAATATATAATATATATATATAATATAATGTAATATATATATATATATATATATATATAATATATATATATATATATATATATATATATATATATATATATATATATATATATATATATATATATATATATATATTACAATACATTTTAAAAAATACATAAATGGAAAATTCTCAATAGTACTGCTATCAAATCTTATTGAAATATAAATTCGTGACCGGGATTTTTTAAATATTATTCTTTTCTGAAAAATTGCTCTTTTCCCAATCCAACATAAATGTAATCATGAAAAATGTCAATAAATCAAAGAAAACAGTTAAATTTATAAGCTCTTTTTACTGAAAATATATAACACAAATTAACTCTAAAATAAAACAATTTAATTATTGATTATTTCAACAATCATACAAGTACTACGTCTCTCTTAATCAACTCTCTGCCTCAAGGCGGAGAGGAACCCAGACGAGGCTCCGTCGAAGGGTAGAGTCTAGTCTGGGATGAATAGACAAGAGCCTGACCCGACATTAAGTAGGGTCTACAGGATACTTTGGCGTGAGCTTAAGGGCTCGGAATACTTACATTAATTGACTTTGCTTTGTATCATATCAGTAAATATCTCGTGGTACGGCCATACCATGATAGGCAGTGACCACGCCCCAATTTTCAAATGGTCATCGTGTAAATGACCTTCGATTAACACCATGCGTGCCTCTGCTCGAGTTCTGTCGACCCTTCACCTACTTCTAGATCTAGATACTCCCTATTGGTGGATATGTCTTTGTTCAACCCATGAAAATTCGGATGCTGAACACCCTTTGATCCCGCAGCACTATTCCAAAGGGATAAACTAATTTTCTGAAGTATGATTACTACTTCTCTCTGTAGTAATCCTCTTTCTTGCTACTAACCCGAAAATTATTAGTATGCATCAATGCCAGAGAGGGTGAATGCAGTTCACACTCTAAATGCTATTTAACCTAATGTTTTCCACATAGACTGCAACTTCTGCATACATTGTCACACGGAAGCTAACCTCTTTATCTGAAACACTCCTCATTCGCCCCGCAGTTTTCTTCTCTAACTTATCTTACATCAATCAGTAAGTCTACAAGATTTTTCAATTGCTTCCGTTCCAACCTCTTTATCAACAGTTGATGCGTTTTGATCTGCCGTTATTTTATGATATGGTGCTCCATTAATGGGACATCAGACTCATCGTCTGATTTCTCACGTTGGTGTCGATACTTGTGTGCTGGAACATCGGCCTGTTCCAGCGTGGATTCACTGTCATAATCGCTGGATTCTACTGAGTAGCCAATAACATTTTCCGTAACTGCCTCTCTGTAGTGGGAATTTTCCATTCCTCAATGGATCCCGCCCGAAGATGCTCGGCATGCGTCTTAGTGACTGAGCCGGTTAACTAATCTCTAATTCTACAAGAGACGGGGCCAGTTTTTTAAACTACCACATAATATGGCCGCCAGCCCATATCTACCTTCTCTTTATAGTACAACATATCACCAACCTTAAACTCTACAAACTTACTAAGGGACTTATCTGTCGCAGCTTTCCTCGATTTTTTATGTTATCACTAATAAAGCGGCGATAGTATGAGGTTCTTTCTAACAGTTTTTGGAGTCGAAACTGATTTTATAGCCTTGACTTTCTCGAAATCTGATTGTATACTCTCTTCACTAATTTTGAAGTCAAGGTAAAAGAACTCACACTTAACTGGTTTCAGCTTAAGATTATGCTTAGGCAAACTACCAAAGACAGTGCCTGTATGTATTAAGTAGTCTTTTACATTATTCGAAATTATTAAAATATCCTTCAATAAGTTGAAGAGGTCGAAAATGTTTCTTCGCTTGTAACGGTTTCATTCCTTCCGCAAACCCCAACGTATACGTTCTCTGCCAGGTGCACTACCCTGCTCAATCTGTTTGTCACCGAACAAGCCACATTTCTCATTTTCACGGTCAGACTCTGCACGAAATCGAACAAATGTGCTGTTACATCTTAAGTTTTTTTTTTTTAACGAGCAACTTTTCTAGAATAAGAACAAGAGCAGAGTAGAGACAATATAAAATCAAAGGTCACCTACTATTCTTTGATGTCGTTAGTTATACCATCATCGTCTAATGTTTTCGTAGATGATAACTAGATCCGTTATAATTCTATGTTGTTTTCAAAAAACAGCGAATTAAAACCGTGTATGTTATATATCTATCAACAACAACGACAAACACGTATCTATAAAAATACTAGCAGTCTAGCCCGGGGTTGCTCGGGTGTGATGAAAGCGTTAAAACTAATCCATGGTCCTGGAACTCAGACTCCGCTTAAAGAATATTTGAAATAATAAAATAATTGCGACAATTTACCAATCGCAGCTAATATGTATATATAGGCGATATTATATATATACTATCAATATAGCCCGGCGTTGCTCGGGTGCACTGAAAGCTTTAAAACTAATCCATGGTCCTGGAACTCAGACTCTTTGGACGTTGGCACGAAAGACTAAAAAGCAATAGTTGTTTCCAGTTAAAGCGAAACCGTAGACTGAAAGAAAAATGAATAGATGTAAGTCAAATTGTGATTTCCTGGTATAAATAGCAACTTTTTTGCACTATTGTAAGAACTGCAACCTTGAAACGTCTGAATATAGTTTCTTATGTCTTTGTCTATGAGTGTATCAAATTTGATTAAAATCGGACCACTTCTTCTATAACCCGATTTTTTCGATTATCGATTTTCGATATTTCTCGGAGGTACCTCGACACAAAACCTAGCTAAGAACACTCGCAGACGCTTATAGTACAACTGTGTACATTTTCAAGAAAATCGGTTCAGCCGTTTCGGATTTTATAGGTAACGAACACACACACACAGTGACGCTCGGATGGAGCAGGAAACAGCCGGAGATAGTCACGCACACGAAGAGGATGTCGGGAGACAGAAGCCAGTGGGAGTTCTCTGTCTTCAGTCAAACATTCTAGACTTTATATAGTCTTAAAACACCAACGCATTTTTGCTTTTACTGGTTGTTGCTTTATTGACGTCATCTACGGCCGGATATATCTGTCAAACACCCTTTTCCTTGGTTTAACTTTTATCTATGACTGGATGTATCTGTCAATCATATCCTTACTAGCTATCGACTTTCAAGCGGGTAGTCGTCTGTGTTTTTTCTTTTGTTGTTGCACTTGTTGACCTTATCCACGGCCGGATGTACCTGTCAATTACCTCTGACGATCAAGGTAATATATTACATCAGACCTTTCAAAACTCTGTCTGAAAAGTATGTTTGAATGAAGAAGAAATAGAGGCAGACTACCAAAGATGTAGCCTGATATGAATGGTCCAGACTGAAGTCACCACACAGGATAGAAACCTTTGAGAGACGACTTACTCATCTTACTGCACAATCTGCTGCAGGCGGAGACAATGTAATATGATGATATTTTTAAGCATTCTTAAATTTTTAAAAATTTTTAAAAACGAATAAGATTTTTCTTTTTTTAAAAAATAAAGTACTTATATTTCTGTTGATAAAGTTCATCAGGGGACGAAACGTAAAAATGAATACAATGTGTTATTTCAGTCAAGCCGACTTCGAAGTTTCGTAAGGGTAATATCGTAATGTCCTCAGTCTTCAGGGTCATTTCGTTTGTGTCTATTAAATTAACGCTCTATCCTTACATTGATATCGAGCACATTATGACAAAAATAAGTTGCCTAAATCGCCTTTCCATCGGTAAACCACTAAAAAACAGAAATTTGGGCATTAAACACCATTAAAATTAACACTATATATATATATCCGGCCGTGGATGATGTCAACAAGTGCAACATCAAAAGTAAAAAACACAGACGACAACAGGCTTGAAAGGCGATGGCCGGCAAGGATATGACTGACAGATACATCCGGTCATAGATAAAAGTCAACCAGGAATAGGTGTCGTTGACAGACATATCCAGCCGTACATGACATCAAAAAAGCGACAACTCGAAAAAGTAAAAATGAATAGGTGTTTTAAGAATATAAAGTCTAGAATTTTTTTACTGAAAACATATATATATATATATATATATATATATATATATATATATATATATATTAGATAGATAGATAGATAGATAGATAGATAGATAGATAGATTGCGTTCAAGCATGAAACAGACTGCCACCCCTGGGTATTGACTTCAATGTCTACCTTTATATTAACAGATGCTTAATCCCTGATAGTGAGTACTTAAAACCATTAATATAGCATACCCTAAAACTATATTTTTTCATATGTACACTACCGATCATAACTATTAGGCGACCACAGTGTTTTAAAGAAATGGTGTATTTCATAGTATTTTTAGTATTTATTGCCAAGTGAATAAATGTAATTGAAAATAGAATGGTTCTTTAGTTAATACTGCACAATATCATGTGCATCAAGTGGATTTATAAATATTTAATAATTACCTACATTGCAGTTTTATCAAAATAACCTCCTTTTGCCTTCACAACGGCTGCACACACTCTAGGCATTCTTGCCACATGTTTTTTAAAATAATCCTGCGACAACTCACTCCAGGTATCATTTAGACACCTAATGAAATCCCAAACATTACTAGGCTGTTTCTTGTTTCTTCTCTTGTCTAACTCATCCCATACAAGTTCAATTGGTGAGAGGTCTGGTGACTGAGGTGGCCAACACATAACATTTAGCGCTCAAACAGTTTCTTTTAATCTTAAATAATTTTGGTACAATTTAGAAGTATGTTTGTTTTTGGGTTATCCTACTGGAGAATGAAATTTTAACCCACAATACGCAATCAAGGTGGAATTGCATATCTCTGTAAGATAGAATGGTACTGTTCTTTCTTCATAGTCCCGTTTACTTCAACCAAGTTACCTGAACTCGTATCCGCAAAAACCCCAAACCATGCATGAACCACCACGATGTTCCATCGATGACTATACACACCCATCTTTCACTCGTTCCCCAACCCTGCTCCGCACGTACACCCTCCTTTTACTCTCAAACAGTTCGAACTTAGTCTCATCAGTCCACAACACTTTTGATCACTGTTCTGGTGTCCAATTTTTGTTCTCTATTCACCATGCTAGTCTCTTCTTATTATTGGCTGGCCGAAGCAAAGATTTCCTGGCTGCCACTTGTCCAAAGAATCATTCTATTTTCATTTAGAATTTATCCACTTGGCAATAAATACTAAAAATAATATAAAATGAATAAAATCTTCCTTGTCGGTCCTTTTTAACGGAACATATTTAAATGAAAGATTGTTGCCACAATATATATATATATATATATATATATATATATATATATATATATATATATATATAAAAAGATTGTTGCCACAATATATATATATATATATATATATATAAGAGCAGGCATGCATTTCTAAATTGTGTTAAACAGTGCAAATATGTTATATTATTACAGTTTGCTTTAAATTTCATTATTTTCTCGTTGCGTGTGTTTGCATTCAACTTACTTGCATTGTCGAGTAAACGTTGTTATTGTGAAAGCAATCAATTAACGTTGATGTTTAAATGTCAAGAAGCCATAAAATATTTGATAAGAGAAGCCACTAACATTTTTCAGTTCCCGTGCCCATTCCTGTTGCCATGGTTCTTCGAACAGAAGCCCTTATTCTTTAAGTGTCAAAGACTCGAGCCGAAAAAAAGAACAAAGGAAAGAGAATAACAAACGAATGAAACAAGAACAGAACTGCAATAATAGCATTGTGTTCATTTTAGACCACGAAGCGATTTTTTTTAAAGTTTAATTTCCCCCAAAATATTTTTCTAACACCTCCAGGGTAGTTCAGTATGCTAACCATTCTTAAACAGCTTATTTCTGCTATTTATGCACAGGTACGTCATTATATGTGTAAAATGTGTTATTAAACTCATTTAAATGCCATTTGTGAGACACACATCATGTTTCGAACAAGATATGACTGACAAGGCAGAGGATTTTCCCGCAGTAGGTTTCTATTACTTTCTGCGGTAGACTGGTTGCCAAGCAAGGCTATAGAACCTGTTCTGCTATTCAGCCCATTGCTGGAAGGATAAGAGATTGATTACATTATTAATGCCTTTATGCCCAGTAGAAGCTTTAATTATGTTTCCAACTATTATATAAAGTCAGTCAGTTATGGGCTATACGTGATACACGCTTGAGCGATCATGTCTAGTAAGAATTATGAATCGGTAGAAGATTTTCCCGCAGTAGGTTGCCATTACTTTCTGCGGTAGACTGGTTGCCAAGCAAGGCTATAGAACCTGTTCTGCTATTCAGCCCATTGCTGGAAGGAGAAGAGATTGATTACATTATTAATATGTAGTAATTAGTGGGGAATCAATTTATTACTTCATAACAATAGACATCAGATCCCACACTTTAGATCCATTCGACACTTTGATGCGTTTCCGTTTATATTAATTTGTATTATTTCTAGGGGGACCAGTTTATTACTTTATGATAATATAAAATAGACGCCTCACTTTATGCCCAGTAGAAGCTTTAATTATGTTTCCAACTATTATATAAAGTCAGTCAGTTATGGGCTATACTTGATACACGCTTGAGCGATCATGTCTAGTAAGAATTATGAATCGGTAGAAGATTTTCCCGCAGTAGGTTGCCATTATTTCTGCTGTAGATTAGTTTTGGCAAGGCTATAGAACCCCATGTATCCTGCTATTTAAACACATAGATGGATGGAGACGCGACCGATTAATACCTTTCTCCTTTTATGTTTCAGTACTACAAATTGTACTTCATTATGCGATGGTTGGTAGCTGGTGATAGGCATGATACTTACAAAATTTAGGTTAACGGATTGTTAATAAATTTCCAAAAGAATCATTACCGTCACCAGTTATCAACCATTGCCAGGCAAAGTACAATTCATAGTACTGAAACTTGAAAGTTTTTGTGTAGCGATGTAAAATGCTACTTATAACAAATATATTGCAATAACAATATTGCTCTACTTTGTATTGAGCACTTTTAAAAAGTAAGTGCTACAAACTGTAGATTTTTATTACGTTTGTTCTTACTTTTACTAAAATTTTGTGTTTCCTTAGCTCAGTACGCGTGAAGAGACGAGTTTGTGGCAAGACAAATCATGGTTACTTCACCAGGACAATGTACCTGCTCACAAAGCTCTGAGCATCCGGCTGTTCCTGGCCGAGAAGAACGTCGGCGTAGTGAAACAACCTTCCTGTTCACTTGATCTTCCTCCCCCCGTGTTACTTTTTCTTTCCCCGAGCTCAAGTAGACCAGTTTAGAAGGCGTAGAGGCCACCCTGAGGGCCATAATGACAAAGCTGAGGTACATCAAAGAATAACGTTTCCAGCAGTGCTTAGAAGTGTGGCAGAGAATAATGGAAAATTGCATTAGACACAAGGAGAGATTACTTAGTTTGATGTTTGGAACTGAATTAAATTGTTTGTGGCATTAGTCCCGTTAATTTTCAGATGTCATAATAATAATAATAATAATAATAATAATACCAGAAGGAGAAAACTTGTCTATTAATTGATATGGCTTGTCCAGCGGATTGTAACATAGCAATCAAGGAATTTGAAAAACTGTCAAAATATAAAGACCTGGAAATTGAAATAGAAAAAATGTGGAAATTGAAAACAAGAGTTGTGCCAGTGATAGTATGTGCACTTGGAATGATAAAAAATGGAACAAAACAACACATTGAAAGAATCCCTGGAAACCCCAGCTTAAGAGATATACAAAAAATTGTCTTATTAAGTACAGCCCACACACTAAGGAAAACTTTATCTATGTAACGCTAGGGATGATAGGGGAGAAAGAAAAAACATGAAATGGAGTCATAACAACACGCCACGACCTGCCTTAGGTCTCCCCGCAGACTTGGTTGGTAGTGCGGCTATAGCAGAAATCCTTTATTTTACGTTTTATGAATAATTTTTCATTTTGTGAGTGATTTCATCATTTTTTAAATTTCAAAAGATTTAACTTGAAACACTTTAACCGATGTCTATATCTGTCAGCAATTCACTTCCAGACAAAATTTAAAATCTCTCTCTCTCTCTCTCTCTCTCTCTCTCTCTCTCTCTCTCTCTCTCTCAGCCGTTTCCATTGTTTCTTCCCTCTCTACATTTTCTCATTTTTCCTTTATATTTTTTCTTCACTTTCTACTCCTTCTGTATTTTTTCTTTCCCTCTTTCTTTTACTTTTCTCTATAATATAAGTACAACTCTTTTTACAAAAAATGCAAAAACATTTGAGCCCAAACACTGTAACCGATGTAAATCTCAGTCTGCAATTAAAATTTCTCTCTCTTAGCCGTTTCCATTGGCTCTTCCCTCTTTTCACACTTATTTTCCTCTTCTCTTTCTATTTCTTCCGTATCTTTTCGTTTCCTCTTTCTTTTCCTTTTCTTGATTTCTCATCTCATTTTCTGATCTTTTTTTTTTTTTTGCCTTCTTTCTTTCCCTATTTTTAATATCTTTTTACCTCTTCCGAAGAAAATATCCCAAAAATAAGAGTATGTGTTGTTCTTAAAGGATTTATTTTAATAAAACGTTTATTATCATCATTGATAACTATGTGATGAGACATTGTTATTTCAATGTCGAAATAAAATGTACAATTGTGTAGTAGTTTGTAATCTGCACATATTCTAACGTAATAATTAATAATAAATATTCATTGCTCTATTTTTATATTGAGCACTGTTATAAATTAATGTTTTGAATGTTACAATTATTTTCTTCGTTCTTATTCATTTGTATACTAGCAGTATAGCCCGGCGTTGCTCGGGTTTAATGAAAGCTTTAAAACTAATCTATGGTACTGGAACTCAGAGTCTTTGGACGTCGGCACGAAAGACTAAAATGTTTCCAGTTAAAACGAAACCGTAGACTGAAAGAAAAATGAATGGATGTAAGTCAAATCTTGATTTCCTGGTATCGATATCAAATAAGTTTTTCACGTCATAAACTGAATTTTGAAGGCTAAATAAGTCCTCTGAGTAAATGGTATCATGGCTGAGACTAAGAATTACAATTATACCTACTTAGAGCCAAACCCGAAGCAAAAACTAAAACAAAATGGCTGAAAAAATACAGACATCCGGGCAGATAAACAGACATACACACAAACATCTTGTCTTTTAAATATATATATTTTCGATTTTCTGCACTATTGTAAAAACTGCAACCTTGAAACTTCTGAATATCGTTTCTTATGTCTTTGTCTATGAGGGTATCAAATTTGATTAAAATCGGATCACTTCTACAACCCGATTTTTTCGATTATCTATTTTCGATATTTATCGGTGTACCTCGACACAAAACCTTGCTAAGAACACTCGCAGACGCTTATAGTACAACTGTGTAAATTTTCAAGAAAATCGGTTCAGCCGTTTCGGAGTCTATAAGTAACGGACACACAGACACAGACACACACACTCATGCACACACACGCACACAGACAAAGTTCCATTTATAAATAAGTTTATATATATATATATATATATATATAGCATGCTTTCGTTTTTGTTTCTTTGTTTTAACCTCTTAAACAAATGACAGAAAATTAAATATAAATAGAACAAAGTAGATGAATTTGAACAATGAGATAGATAGATAGATAGATAGATAGATAGATAGATAGATAGATAGATAGATAGATATGAACAAAATGAGCGAATTTATCAAAATAGATGATCAGGTATTCGGCTTGATAAATTCCCTCTTACGACGAAACATGTCAACAAAGACAGGTTTTCCTTTTGTCTTTTATTTATATATTCCTTTTACTCTATCTGAAATTTTTACACAAGGACACATTATATATATATATATGTGTGTGTGTGTGTGTGTGTGTGTGTGTGTGTGTGTGTGTGTGTGTGTGTGTGTGTGTGATTTCAAGAAAGTCAAAATGGACTAAATTTCGTAAATGCAAATGAGTCTGTGAATAGATATGTGCAGTGAGATAGCTAGCTAGCTAGCTAGCTAGCTAGATAGATAGATAGATAGATAGATAGATAGATAGATAGATATGGTAAAAAGTACATACACCAGAACAAACTACAATAGGGAGATAGAAATATTTCTAAAGCATTTGATGTTAGCACAAGAAAAGAAGAAAATTGGCCACTGAAGGCTCATCACCCTAGTGTGAAAGGCGATGTGAACTCCATCATTGGCTCTGCCGCCATGAAGCGTTTCTTGGCTCGTACAACAACTGACCTTTTATCAAATCCAGTCAGCCTCAAGGCGTGCAGTCTGATAACACCCGCTGCCACTGCTGTCTGAGAATCATTGGAGCCTTTCCTTGTGGAATATATGGAAGCACTTAAGAAGTACTTTTCCAAATACAATTAGAGGTCGGTGTTCAGGGGCAGATATGAATAGAAAACAATGCAGACAGCCTAATGGGAAGAAAGTAACTTAAGCATTTTTCTTGGAACTGACTTGATAGCAAAAACGGAATTAGATATGATATTGACCTTGTTGTTATAACCAGCCAAATACCAAATACGGAATATTTTACTCTAATCGGGAAAAACAAACTCAGAAATATAATTATTCTTTAAATTAACAATACCATGGGAAACTAATATTCAACAGCTGCATATATTTGATAAACCGGATATGTTAATGAGTATCCCAGACGTGCCAATAGCTTCTCGGTACTTTAATGGAAAGTTATCTGGCGAAGTGCATTCCTTAGTTCTAGCAGTCTTAATTTTCATGGTTAGGACCCGCACTGCTGGTCAATTTTTTTTTTTAAGAAAACGGAACATCTAGTCAAATATGGGTATCTACTAAAAATAACGTTTAAATGATAAAATATGTTAAATTAATAAATAAATGTAAATCCATCGCTTCTTTAAGCAGTAGAAGTGGTGTTTCTTTGGGCATGACAGGCTGACGAAGCATAACATTCTTTAGACTAGTTTTTAATTCAGTTTTTTCCTCTCCTAGACCGGTTGCCACCAAAAAACGGTCTGTCGTGCTATTTACCGATAACATCGAAAAGATAGATTCATAACTTTCTTAAGGGTTTTAACACGTCAGTGAATGTAATGGATTCGACTAGAATTCGAACTCAGCTCTAAGATTCCTCAATCCGAGCCTCTATCCAATACATCCACCGTGCCAACTCAACAATAATAACAGTAGTCATAACAATAGTAGCTAGAAATACCCTTGACAATTTTACTACCGTAAAAATATAATATAGCAAATACTTATGGGATATAAAATAGATTTATAAAATGAAATGTTTGTCTTTTTTCAATCATTTCACTCCAAAGAAGGCAATAAAGCTACTAAGGCACATGGGATTATTCACTCTGAAGAGAATCATATAAAGAAAACATTCTTAAAAATCGAAAAAAATAAAAAAAACAAAAACAGGAATCAAGAAGACAGTAGATTAATTTGTCTGAATATTTTAACAGGGGTAGTATTTTGCTATTGTAAATAATTTTTGCGTTTAAATCTCGTTTCGACTTATATTAAGTTAAAACTTTATTTTTTTTTTTATTATTGTTATTATAATTATTATTGGAGTAGATAGTACCCACCATCACCCGGTTTTACACTCCACCCGCTTCTACTGAGCAGGAGTGGAGGTGATCGCCTTGTTTCTTGTTTAGGAAGGGGTTTCCGGTACACTTTCCTTCGACTTCGGTCGTGGCTTCCGGCTTTCTCTTTTCCAATCTTTTCACTTTTCTTTTTTTCAATTGGAGTAGATAGACTGAACTATCGCCCGGTTCACACTCCACCCACGTCTATTCAACAGGTGTAGAGGCTCATCCCTTGTTACTGTTTAGGATGTGGTTTCCGGCTTTCTCTTTTTCAATCTTTTCACTCTTACGTAGCCCCCTGCACACCAGTGGCCTTACCGCCTTGCCCGGGATGATATGATTAAAAAAAACAAAAAAAAGATAACGATTACATTGAAGTAATTGAAGGTCAATGTTGGCTGGAACGCATGGAGTCAGAAGAGAGTTCCACAAGTGAGAAGTGTAAGAAAACAACCATTTAGCAGAGAACTTACTGTTACATCTAGCCTATTCAAGTGTAAAACTGCCAAACTAGTACTGCACTAAAATTCAAAAAGTTAGGGTATCATAGAACAAAATTCATCAGAACAATAACCATAAAATTATTTATAGAAAAGACATAGGAAAGCTACATTACGTCGGTAGAAAAGTGACTGAAATCGAGATGTCAGGTCAGGACCAATATCATTGCAGATTATTCTTTGTATTTTATATTGAATCTTTAAATAGTTACCAGGAACACCAAACATATGTGGCAGCAACATTCAAAGCATGGATGAATGGTAGACTTAAAATATGTAAGATAGATTCTGGAGAAAAATATTGCAGATTCCTGTATGGATTTTATCAAGAATCTCTAAATATATAGCAGGAGCACCAGATCATGAGTAGAAGCAATATTCAATGCATGAAAGAATGGTAGACTAATAAATATGTAAGGTAAGTTTTGGAGAGAAACATTACAGAATCCTCCTTAGATTTTATCAAGAATCTCTAAATATATAGCAGGAGCAATGGACCAGATGTGGCAACAATATTTAAAGAATGGACGAATATTTAAAGAATGGACGAATTTTTTACGCATAAATTTACAGACGGATTAAAAATTTTGAGATTGACAGGATTTTTAAAGATAGTTTTTATTATTTCTCCTAACCTAAGGATCGAATTAGTAAATGCTTTGTTTGTTTACAAATTTATTGGTAAATACAAAAGAAAGTAGCACATGGCAAGATAAGCTTTTTTCCATGGTAACTGGTTCACGTGAATTTGAAATTGGTATCTAGGTCCCACTCTTTTACCGTTAACATAGTTGAATACAACTACCATTTCTTCTCGAGATGTAACCGCTTCTTCTCTAACAGGTTCTTTTCTCGTAATTTATGTCTGGGGAACTTCCTTTGGCTTATTTGCTTCCCTGATAGCTACAATCTCCAAAAGTTTAAATGTGTTGTGGATCTTTGTCGCCAATTTGTTGTTGAGTTGTTGTTGTTGTGGCGAAAACTTCACCGCAAAGTTTTAGTCACCGGTTTAGTCAAAACACAGAAGGTAGGTTCAAAACAGTGTATTAGTGTAACAAAAACACATGTACAAGGTAAGAGTGAGTAATAAGTAAATAGAAATAAGCAAGTCCGAACAGTTACGCTGCTTATTGCCTGATAAGTAGCTAGCTTTAACAACGTACTAGCTGTCGTCAACTGCCGTAATTAACTGCTGTCTATAACTGCTTCTGAAAGTCAAGCAGGTTATTATATATCAAGAGGAAGAGTCTATTCCTCGTAAGAGGGCTCCATAACAAAACCAACGTCAATTGTCATCTTCTATCGTCTTGAAACCCGTTCACCATTTATGCTTTCTTCAATACCCACTGTACCCAATCTTTCCTCTCAGTGTAACTGTTGTGGACCCAGAATAGGTCCGGAAGAAAACTCGAACTCGGGAATTAGTGAAACATATATATATATATATATATATATATATATATATATATATATATATTTTAATCATTTCACCCCGAGCAAGGCGGAAACGCCACTGATGTGCAGGGGGTTAAATAAATGTAAAAAGATTAATTAGAAAAGAGTGAGGAGTACAAACTAGTTAGAAAGGAACAATAGAAAGCAGGTGCGATGACAGATACATAGGTGGAGAGAAAGGGAAGGTTATACAGGGGTGGGGAGAGAGCTAGAGTCCAGTGGTTAGTAGATGAGTATTGACTTTGCATTTAAATTTCTGGAGGTTGTAGCCGTCAGGAAAGCAAGAATACGGGAGCGAGTTCCACAGGTGGGAAGTGCGAGAGAAGAAGCTGCAGGAGTAGAATTGTCGTCTGCATTTGGCTAACCTGACTGTGAATGGGTGGGACCCAGTTGCCAGTCTGGTTGCACGAGTAAACACCTGTTGAGGAGGCATCAGTGACTTAAGCTCGTCCGAGCAGAAGCTATGAAATTATTTATAGAACAGACAAAGGGAGGCCACATTTCGACGATGGGGAAGTGGCTGCAGTCGTGTCGCCAGATCAGTACCTATCACATTACAGACTCTCCTTTGGAGCTTGTCAAGAACACTGAGGAGAACGGCAGGGGCACCTGACCATAAATGGCAGCAGTACTCCATGCACGGACGGATGGTTGACTTGTATATATGCAGGATGGATTCAGGTAGAAAAAAAATCCTGGATCGACATAGTGACCCAACCTTCTTAGCAGTAGATTTTGCTATGGATTCAATATAATGGTTCCATTTGAGGTCTGAGGACAGGATAAGTCCGAGGAGGCGCAGTGTATTATTCTCAGGGAGAATCACTTGGTCCATGCTTATGGGAGGCAGGACAGGTTGCCTGTAATGGTTGACAGACAACAGGTTGGTCTTAGATGAATTGAAGTTGACAAGCCACTTCTTGCCCCAGTTCACCACAGAGTGTAGTGAGATTATGTCTGTCCACCACGACAGGTATCTTACTGGAGCGGGAGTATATTGTAGTGTCATCTGCGTAGATGCCTACTTGGGACTTGATCTCATCTGGGAGGTCGTTGATGAAAATAAGGAAGAGCGTTGGGCCCAGGATAGAGCCCTGTGGGACACCAGCATTCGTACTGTAGGACGAAGAGGCACGCCCATTCAGAACGACCTTCATTTTGCGGTTATTTAAGAAAGATTGGATTAGGTCAAGCAGGCAACTGGTAATACCATATCCGCGTAGTTTGCATAGGAGGCCAGAGTGCCAAAACCTGTCGAAAGCCTTGGAGATATCCAGAGCAACAGCGCGAGCCTCGTCAGACTCATCAAGGGCCTGTAGCATGTACTCCGTTACGGTTGTTAGCAGGTCGGCCGTGGACCTGGCAAAGCGGAATCCATATTGCCTGTCGGAGAACAGTTTGTGGGCGGTGAGATGATGAACTATTTCAGCATTGATTATAGCCTCGAATACTTTCCCGAATATCGGTAGAAGACTGATAGGGCGATAGTTGGATGGGTCCGAACGGAAAACAAATACAAGAGTGTTACACGCCAGTCTGACTGCCAAGTATTAGACCAGGGTGACTGAACCCAACTTAACTTCACCCCGAGAGGCATATTCTCCCGGTATTCATAATAATAGGAAGAGTCCATTATAGTTCAAAAAAGGTTAGGTCTCATAATATCCCGCTCCCAAGCCTTTACCTCCGCAGGGTCTCAATATCGTTTCTTTTTAGGATTGATAACGATAGGATCTGTGAATTTCCGTTTTCTTTTAGATTGTCGCGGATCTGAGGCTGCTTGGGGTATCCCCGCGTGAGTTCGAATCTCATCTTCGTCGCCAGTGTTTTGAACCCAGAATAGGTCCGGAAGAAAACTCGAACTCGGGAATTAGTGAAACATATATATTAAACGGAAAACAAAAAAAAAGAGTGTTGCACATCAGTCTGACTGCCAAATATTAGACCGAGGTATTCATAATAATAGGAAGAGTTCATTATAGTCCATAACAGTAACCCCCTGCGCACTAGTGACGTTCTCGCCTTGCCTGGGGTGAAATGATTAAATAAAATATAAAAAAACTTTAAAAATTCACGTAAAGTTATTGGAGACAATTGATTTTTCTAAATAATTTTTATTGTTGCTGCTATCCTAAAAGTTTGGTTTTGATAGCAGTCAAAACCAACACTGGAATGGTAGGTTCATTCACATGGTTGGCACCTGGCTGTTAGAATCGATCCTAATTGAATTTGACGAGACTTCTCTCTTTGAAGCTGATCCTTTGATATATTACATCATAGAAACACAAAAGAGAAAAAAATAGTTGTTTGTATATTATTTTATCGAGAAACAAAGCAGAAAGTAAAAACCAATAATATCGAAGGAAAACAAATGTTTATTATTGCTACTACTATTACGGCTCATTCAATCAGTTAAGTGCCATACGTGATACACGCTTGAGCGATCATGTCTCTCCACAACTACCTTACCTAAATCACTTTATTCTCAGTTAAGTGTCATACGGGATAAACACTTGAGCGATTATGTCTCTTTCAATTCATTACTGACTAGGCAGAATATTTTCCAGCAATAGTTTGACATTTCTTTTTTACAGTAGATTGATTGTCAGCCAAGGCTATAGAACCCTAACTATTCTGCTATTCAAGTCAGTCAGTTAAGTGTCATATGATACACGATTGGGCGATTCGACTGTAAAATGGTGAGACCTTGCAACCAATCTAATACAACGTTTAAATTCATGAAGTCTAGGTGCCATAGAGAAAAGCTCATCAGAACAATTACCATAAAAGATGTTTTATGAAAAAAAAAGTTCAGGGAAGCTACATTAGGGATGCGAAAGTGAGTGAAGACGAAATTCCAGATCAGGACCAATATCATCACAGATTACTCTTTGGATTTTATCAAGAAAGAGGAATAATTGAAGAAAATCGTTTTCATGATAATTTGGCAATTATAGGCTTTCTAGATTTCTAATTGAAGAACCAAATCCTAAGAAGAAAAGGAGGAAAGAGAGGAAAACTGAAACGAATTGAAACAAAGAGAAAGAAAAAAGAAACAAAAAAAGAAGGAAGAAGATAATGAAAAATCAAGACAGTAAGAATGAAACAAATAAAATAGTAAGAGTTGATATAGAAAGTAGCAAAGAAAGAAAAATACGAACAAAAGAAAGAAAGAAAGAAAGAAAGAAAGAAAGAAAGAAAAACGAACGCACAAACGGAAAAAAGAAAGAAAGAATGAAAGGAAGAAAAGACGAATGACCGAACGGAAAGAAAGAAAGAAAGAAAGAAAGAAAGAAAGAGCGAAAGAATGAAAAACGCCCGACCTAAAGAAGGAACGAACGGAAATAGGAACGAAAAAAGAAAAGAAAGCACGAATGAACGAAAGAAAGAACGAAATAATGATGGAAAGAACTAACTAATGAGAGAATGAACAAAAGACCAAAGAAAGAAAAGAACGAACGAACGAACGAAAAAAACAAACGAAAGAACGAAAGAAAGAAAGAAAAAAAAGAAAGAAAAAGGAACGAGCAAGCAAAAGAAAGAACGAACGAAAAAACGAACAAACGAAAAAACGAAAGAACAAACAAAAGAACAGCCGAATGAAAAAACGAGCGTACCAAAGAATAGAGAAAAGCGCGAACGAAGAAAAGAACGAAAGAAAACTGAAAGAGAATGAGAAAAGAATAGGAAGGAAAATTATAAATATTATTTTCCTTCTTCTTCTTAAAATAAAGACAGTAAGAATGGCATAAATAGAATAAAAGTAAAATAAGAAAGAAAGAAAGAAAGAAAGAAAGAAAAAAGAAAGAAAGAAAGAAAAAAGAAAGAAAAAAAGAAAGAAAATACATCTGATAGAAGAAAGAAAATTGCGATTTTACAAAAGTAAGAAATATATAAGGAGAAGAAAGAAAGCAAATTTAGAAAGAAAGAAAGAATTAAAGAAAGAAAGAAAGAAAATAAACGATTTCAAAAAATACAAATATACAAGGAGAAAGAAAGAAAGAAAGAAAGAAAGAATGTAGACAAAACAAAAATAAAAACAAAAATAAAGAAAACGAGAAAGAAAGAAAAGAACTGGTTTAATGTATAAATTTGTTGGGTATTTTTTTAATCCCCAAAGTTTTGTTTTATTTTATAGTGGGTTATCAGTTATAGTGAAGTGTATTTGTGTATTGAAACAGATTAACTGAATTTGGCCTTGTTAGTAGTTAGCCCACTATAAGGGGGGTATAAAACAAGAAAATCAATTTGTGTATAGAAACTACATATATATATATATATATATATATATATATATATATATATGTTGTTTCTATACATATATATATATATATATATAACGATTTAGGTTTATTTACGAATAAAAGTAATGCCTTTCAACCGAAAGGTACGTAGGTCGTTAAAAATGTTCATAGCAGTAAATGCCGAAAAGAGTTTGTGCGTATATATGTGTGACCGTTTCTTTGTTAGGAGTGTCGTTGAAGTCTCCGCTTAGCCCTTCGGGTAAGTGGCTCAGTGAACAGTGAAGAAGAAGATGAGAAGGAAAGGAGAGGCAAGCATAATGCGATCGCTTGACGTGTGTCAACGGACCTGTTAATTATGCTCGTATTTTCTCAATTGGCGACGCTTCCTGTGTCAGCCTTTTATTTCGTCATTGGGGCTCCAAACAAATCATTTTCACACCAGGTTTTTATTCTGGGCTTGCCATTGGACGATAAACATAATTCACGTCGGCTCACGAAAAGGGTCCGTAAAAGGAATTTGATATTTATTTAATTTGGTTTACCTCCGATAGTCATTTGCTATCTGGACCTCTGAGGGCAAACATTCGGTCCCTGGTATCACAACATATAACTTTTGCTCCAGTAAACGGTGTTGTTATTTTTGTTGTTTTTATTTTTGTTTTGTTTTGTTTTTGTTTTTTTTTTGTTTTTTTTGTTGTTGTTGTTAGTAATAAAAAAATATGTGTTTTCTTTCTTCCATTTAACCGTTCTACCGGACTTCGTTCTAGTTTCTGGATTGTTATTATTAGTTTCCTCGGGGCAAGATAGGGAGTTATCCAAATCCGGTCTTGATTCGATGGAATCTTTTGATTTTATATTTTCAGAAATATATGCAGGTTTTAGTCTATCTATTGAAACAATACTATGTACGTCATCTGATCTTTTTATCGTAAAATATTTTTATGACGACTTAATACCTGAATGCACCTGTGTAGGGAGCTTCCAACAGTTTTCTTACTCTGTCTGTTCTTAGCCAGATACTTTTACATGTTTGTAAGTTTTTTGAAATGTAGGAATTAGATATTGAATGCAGGTGCCCCCTGGATAATTTGCTTTCTCTGTCTGTAACGACATGAAGAGGAACCCCGAATCGGGAGATCCACAGATCGACAAAAGCCATTGATATTGATTTCGCCGTAATTTCTATTATTGGGCATGCTTCTATCCACCGCGTATTTCTATCGATGCATGTTAATAAATATCGGTATGGTGAAAAATAAGAGTCAGTTTGGTTCTTTACTGGTGGTAAGGGACCAACAATATCTACATGCACTGTTTCAAAACACCTGGAAGGTAATTCAAATGGATTTACTTTACTCTTTGTGTGTTTTATTATTTTTGCTTGTTGGCAATGCTGGCATTCTGTACACCAGGTTTTTATTGACTTTCCATCTTCGGCCAAGAGTATCTGGATTTTATTATTTTTCTTGAAGATGTTATATCCGGATGTGATAGATTATGCAGACTGTCAATTTTCTGAGCTTCTCTGTAACAAAAGATCATGGAAAAGTAAATGTCGTATCACATAATATGGTCTCATTTTTATTTATTGTATATGGTTTCAGTTGATCTTTGAATGCCTGAATTTCATTGTCAGTTGCTTGATGTTTCATTATTTCTTGTAAGTCACATACATCAATAGTGATGGCACTGACAGGTCGTGATAAACAATCAGCTACTATATTTTGTCAGGTTCTTATATGTGAAATGTCATTCACATTTATTCGCTGATAAAACAGGTGACGCTGTTGTCTATCTGATTTTAGGGAAGATTGGCTTTTAAAAGCACTGCAAAGTGGTTTGTGATCCGTCAGTAATATTACATTTCCGCCTTCAATTAAATGTTTAAAATGGAGTACTGCTAGATAGGCAGATAGTAGTTCTCTGTCACAAGTGGAATATTTTTGTTGGGTTTGGGATAATTTCTTTGAAAAGAAATTTATGAGTATGTGTTGATTATCAATCATTTGGTGAAGTCCTGCATCCACCGCATAATTCGAACTGTCTGTTATAAGTTGATAGTTGTTAGCTCTCGAGCGGAGAAAAGCCAGAACGGTTACATTTGATAAAGAGTTTTTTATATTTTCGAAAGATTCAATTTCTTCCTTTGTTAAGGTTAAGGATTTTGAATTTTGGTTTAAACGTATTTTTTTCGTGAGCGGTAATATAATATTGCTGAAATTTGACAAAAATTTCCTGTAAACATTTGCCATTCCGAGGAATCGGCGTAGTGATTTAGAATCGTTTGGTTGAGGAAATTCACTTAATTCATTCAACTTTTTAGCACTGGGTTTGAAACCATTAGCAGAAATGTGAAATCCTAAAATGTCTAACTCATTAGCACTAAATATGTATTTGGATAGACAAAATTTAAAATTGTGCTCACTCAGTTTTTGTAGTACTAGTTCGATATGTTTGGAATTAGTTTCTTCATCTTCTGAGAATATCAGGTTATCGTCGATATATACAAAGGTATAATCAGTATCACGAAAGATATTGTCCATCATTCTTTGAAAAGTGCATGATGCGTTCCGTAGTCCGAAAGGCATATAGTTGTATTCAAATAACCCAAAATAGAAAGTGATGGCTGTCTTGCAGACATCCTCTGGGTGAAATAGTGTCTGGTGATAAGCAGACGACAGGTCTATCTTTGAAAAGAACTTTTTGTTATGAAGCTTCGAAGACAAGGATTTTATATTTGGGACCTGATATCGATTGGCTTTTGTTATGGTATTTAAATGTTTGTAATCACCGACAGGTCTATATGTACCGTCTGAATTTGGTGCTATTTGTAAGGCTGAACTCCATACTGAGTTCGAAGGGAAAATTATTCCTGCCTTTAGGAGTTTCTTGAATTCGTCTTTCGCAAATTCACATCTCTGAGCTGATAATTGTCTGGCTCTGGAGAAGGTAGTAGGATTGCTACCAGTTTCTATTCTGTGGTATATCTTTGGTTTTGTTGCATTCGTGTCGCGATGAGGAGAAATTAAGTTTGGATATTTTTCCAGTTATGTTCGCACCGTTTTGTTATCATCTTTGTTCGGTACTTCATCTATATTCATAATAATAGATGATGGATGTGCATCAGATTGTCTGGTAGTCATTTTCTCGACTAGTTTGTTGTTTTTTCAGTCCACCACTAATCCGAAATGGTTTAGGAAATCATATCCTAGGAGTGGCTGAGCAGTTTCGGCTATTATAAATGTCCAGGTGATTTCCCGTATGAGGTTCTGTGGCGTTAGATTCAGCACTGTTTGTCCTGAGCATTCAATTTTTTTATCGTTGGCAGATACTAAAGAGATATTGGTTGGGTATGTGACATTTAAATATCTCCTTGGAAGTATAGATACGGCAGCTCCTGTATCCACAATAAAATCTAAACTTTGAGCTCCTAACCGCACAATGAGAAGCATAACTCATAGCTTTCTTCCTATGTAACCCCCTGCAAAATAGTGGAAGTAAAATAAATTGCTTGAGGCGATATGATTATTAAAAAAAATTCTCTACTATTATAATGTGGATATAAAGTGGGGGATCAATTCTACATAACAATTAATATATAAAATTATCCCTCACTTTATGGTCACAGTTATCCTTCTCCTACCTACTTCCTGACACCCATTGTAACCTGTTACTCTTTCTCAAAACTTTTCTCCTATGTAACCCCCTGCAAAATAGTGGAAGTAAAATAAATTGCTTGAGGCGATATGATTATAAAAAAAAATTCTCTATTATGATGTGGATATAAAGTGGGGGATCAATTCTACATTACAATTAATATATAAAATTATCCCTCACCTTATGGTCACAGTTATCATTCTCCTACCTACTTCCTGACACCCATTGTAACCTCTCACTCTTTCTCATAACTTTTCTCCGATGTGACCCCCTGCAAAACAGTGGCAGTAAAATAACTTGCTTGAGGCGATATGATTATAAAAAAAAAACACACTAGAAAATAAATATAGAAAATTAAATAATTTGCAATTATAGAGAATCAACATTATATATAATTGAACTATTATTCGGGTCCCAGTTTTGGACAAAATTGCGATATCACGCAATTCCCTACCCTAACTAACGCTTTAATTCACACCTCTTTTAAATTTTTTTTTCAGGGTGTAAGCGCGCTATGAGGTTGCCATCTAGGTCCCACCCTTTTACCGTTGAACTATATCAATATAACCGCTATTTTAATCCAGTTTATGTTCTCGCGTTTCCCGCTTGTGGAAATCACTTCTGTTTAATTGTTAAATTAATCCCGTTTATCTTTTAACATTTCCTCTCATATCCTGACGACATGAATTTAAGAAAAGAAAAACCGCCATATTTGGCAATGCGTTCCTCCAAAGACGATATAAATTTTCCGTTGTTTGTTTATTTCAAACGCGATATGACGTCATAACGATTTAGTTCAAACGAGAGAAACCGAACAGTTAGCATCGCGTTTTTTACTCGTGTGAATTTCCTGCAACGAAAAATTTAACTGAAAAGAAAATATTTTTGCAAAATTTATTTGAAAAAAGTATTATAAGAAGTAAGAAAAGAGGAGAATAATTGTTTTGGGAGCATTGTGAACAGTCCACTGCCTGTTTTTCTTGTGAATTTTTTTTTGTTTTGTTTTGGTTTTTTATCAATAGAAATTAATACAATATTAGCACATAAAGCGAGAGAGAAATGGAAAAGAAACATATTAAAGAAAATACATCTGAAAATGTGGAAGGACAAATCGGAAGACCTCTGGAAAGGAAGATAATTACAGAATGTATGCCTGCCAAAAAAGAACTGCAAGGTGAGAACCAGAAAATTTGGATTAATACCGGTCCTCAAATAGAAAAGTCCAAGGAGATTAGCAAACAAAATAGTTCAACCAAAAAACCTATGGAAATGAAAGGATCTTCGTCTACTCAAAATGAATTAAAAGGCAAGAACCAGAAAAAAGTTAGGATCAACCCCGAACATTCAACAGTAATTTTCAAACAAGATTCATTGAATACTCCTCCAATTTCGCCTTCAAATGAGGACAAAAGACTTGTTGAAACAAAGATTGACATCGAATCTTCGTCTGCCCAAAATTAATTAAAAGGCCAGAACTGGAAAGCTCAGTTCAATATTGATCCTCCAGCCGTGGTGCATTTGGGAGAAGAGGACCTTACCTTGAATCATTTTATTATTCTGTCATAAAGAAAGGGTGGAAAAACTTTAAAAGATTTCAAAGTACGGCAAAAGAAAGAAATAACCAGGGTGACGTTTCAGTAAAAAGATAAAGAAGAGTTCTATCACAGTCCCCAGTGACCACGGTATTGACGGAAATAAAATCTATTATACTGAAGAGAAAGAAACGTATATAATTCGTAACGGTATACGAATTTATTTAAAACCTCTCTATCAAAACTGCGATGTACTTTCTGATCGAGATAAGTTAATTTTGTCAATATTTTGGCTTGTTATATTGGCAATTTGTTTACTGTGCAGCGAAATATTTCGCCCAAATTTTGATACCCTGTCTTATATTCCATTGGGTACCATTTCCCTATCAATTTTACATGGACTGGCATTATTTCATTATAAGGAGAAACGACACATCCAGCCTAAAACGAAAAAGGAAAATGTACCCCTGGATGAATTCATGTGCTGATTTTATTTCGACAAAGTTTTTAATTGTAGTGTGGAATATTTCACATAAACCTTTCTCTACCCTTTCTAAAAAAGTAGACTCTTCGTACAAAGAGAATCTTTTAACCAATCATCACTTCAAACTTACAAAATTACCTTTTTATTGCTTTTTATTGCTCAAGACACTAAAAGTTTCAAAACGGCTGGAAGGTAATTCAAATGGATTTACTTTACTCTTTGTGTGTCTTATTATTTTTGCTTGTTGGTAATGCTGGCATTCGGTGCACCAAGTTTTTATTGATTTGTCCATCTTCGACCAATAGTATCTGGATTTTATTATTTTTTCTCGGATGTGATAGATTATGCAGACTGTCAAATACCGATAATCTGAGCTTCTCTGTAACAAAAGATCATAGAAAAGTAAATGTCGTATCACATAATATGGTCTCATTTTTATTTATTGTATATGGTTTCAGTTGATCTTTGAATGCCTGAATTTCATTGTCAGTAGCTTGATGTTTCATTATTTTTTGTAAGTCACATACATCAATAGAGATCGCACTGACAGGTCGTGATAAACAATCAGCGACTATATTTTGTCAGGTTCTTATATGTGAAATGTTATTCACATTTATTCGCTGATAAAACAGGTGACACTGTTGCCAATCTGATTTTAGGGAAGATTGGCTTTCATAAGCACTACAAAGTGGCTTGTGGTCCGTCAGTAACATTTTCGTCCTTCTATTAAATGTTTAAAATGGAGTACTGCTAGATAGGTAGCTAGTAGTGTTCTCTGTCAAAGGTGGAATATTTTTGTTGAGTTTGGGATAATTTCTTTGAGAAGAAGCCTATGGGGATGGGTTGATTGTCAATCATTTGGTGAAGTGCTGCACCCACCGCATAATTTGAACTGTCAGTTACAAGTTGATAGTTGTTAGCGTTCCAGCTGGGGAAAGCCAGAACGGTTACATTTGATAAAGAGTTTTTTGTTTTTTTTCGAAAGATTCAATTTCTTCCTTTGTTTAGGATCTTGAATTTTTGTTTAAACGTATTTTTTTCCGTCAGAGGTAATATAATATTGCTGAAATTTGGCACAAGTTTCCTATAAAAATTTGCCATTCCGAGGAAACGGCGTAGTGATTTAGAATCGTTTGGTTGAGGAAATTCACTAAATTCATTCAACATTTTAGAACTGGGTTTGAGACCGTTAGAAGAAATGTGAAATCCTAAAAAGTCTAACTCATTAGCACTAAATATGCATTTGTAAAGACAAATTTTAAAGTCGTACTCACTTAGTTTTTTGGTCGACATGCTTGGAATGAGTTTCTTCATCTTCTGAGAATATCAGAATATCGCCGATATACACAAAGGTATAATCCGTATCGCGAAAGATATTGTCCATCATTCTTTGAAAAGTGCATGATGCGTTCCGTAGTCCGAAAGTCATGTAGTTATATTCAAATAACCCGAAAGGGGTAGACATGGCTGTCTTACAGATATCCTCCGGGTGCACTGGTATCTGATGATAAGCAGACGACAAGTCTTTCTTTGAAAAGAACTTTTTGTTATGAAGCTTCGAAGACAAGGAATTTATGTTTGGGACCTTATATCTATCGGCTTTTGTTATAGTATTTAAATGTTTGTAATCACCGACAGGTCTATATGTACCGTCTGAATTTGGTGCTATTTGTAAGGCTGAACTCCATTCTGAGTTCGAAGAAGAAACTATTCCTGCCTTTAGGAGTTTCTTGTATGCCTCTTTCGCAATTTCGCATCTTTGAGCTGATAGCTGTCTGGCTCTGGAGAAGGTAGTAGGATTGCTATCAGTTTCTATTCTGTGGTATATCTTTGGTTTTGTCGCATTCGTGTCGCGATGAGGAGAAATTAATTTTGGATATTTTTCCAGAATTGCTCGTACCATTTTTTAGCATCTTTATTCGGTACTACATAATACTTGCCAATGCTTCATCTAAGAAATCAAGACAACTTAATACTATTACTACTTGGTGGAAAAGCAAGAGAAATAAGATGAAAGAAATAGTAGTTAATAATCAATCATTAATAACTGGCAACGCTCCATTAAGAAAATCAAACAACTGGTGGATTTAATTGCACAGAAAATCCAAGCTTACACACACCTATGCATTTTCATGAGTCAGTAAAAAGAATAAATACATGTATATATTCACCAATAAAAAAAATCTTTTCATAAGACATTTGGTTCACTAAATTTTATTATGTGCAGACGTCTGTGAAAACAAAATTGATACAACCTCTTATATATTAAAAAAAATCTAAAATTTGATCCAATTTTATTTTCCACAAACACAAATACGTGTGATTTTTCTTTTCTCTTCAGAAAAGTCCAGGTGATAAGCATTTTCTCACTCTCTCACCTTCTCTTTCGTGCTGCATTTATTGCTTCTCTTTCTTCGTCAGGTACGGTCAACAAAAAAAGAACAGAGATCTACTAGTCGTCTAATTGACGACTAGTAGATGCTTTCTACACAGCTATTATATCGACTGCTGAAATGGCTCATTGTAAACTCTTGTCTCGAATTACAGTCGAATAATAATAAATAGTAAAATCATAACAATTTTATCTAAACTTATTTATAAATGGAACTTTGTCTGTGTGTGTGTGTCTGTGTCTCTGTGTGTGTGTGTTTGTGTGTGTGTGTCTGTGTGTGTCTGTGTGTCTGTGTGTGTGTGTGTGTGTGTGTGTGTGTGTGTGTGTGTGTGTGTGTGTGTGTGTGTGTCCGTTACCTATAAAATCCGAAACGACTGAACCGATTTTTCAGTATTACTATAAACGTCTGCGAGTGTTCTTAGCTAGGTTTTGTGTCGAGGTACCCGCGATAAATATCGAAAGTCGATAATCGAAAAAATCGGGTTATAGAAGGAGTGGTCCGATTTTAATCAAATTTGATACACTCATAGACAAAGACATAAGAAACGATATTCAGTAGTTTCAAGGTTGCAGTTCTTACAATAGTGCAGAACATCGATAATATATATATATAAAAGGCAAGATGTTTGTGTGTGTGTCTGTTTATCTGTCTGTATATCTGTATGCCCGTATGTCCTTTATACAAAACATTTTGACTTACATCCATTCATTTTTCTTTCAGTCTACGACTTCGATTTAGTTGGAAACAACTATTGTTTTTAGTCTTTCGTGCCAAAGTCCAAAGAGTTTGAGCTCCAGGACCATGGATTAGTTTTAAAGCTTTTATTACATCCGAGCAACACCGGGCTATACTGCTAGTATCTCATAAATTTGGAAGTAGGATAAATCTCCGAATAACATACCATAACAACAAAAATGAAGATATTCCTGTGTATAAGTTCTACAATGCTACATTGAATAAATTTTCTAATATTCATTGTCAGCAGGGTCCAGACTAAATTATGTTGTATCTTCATCCTTCAAATTCTTCTGATAAAAGGCTACGTTTTTCTCCTTTGTCAATAAAGAAAAGCCCTAAAGTAATTTCAAGAAATTGAGTAAACACGAGAATGGAATTAATTATATCTTTTGTTTACCTCAACCTCCTTTGAGACAATTGCTAACTGAAACAAGATCACCAATGGTTTGGTTGCTGGGAAATCTGCCGAGTTTCTGACAAATCCCAGTCTTACTTCATCTTTGCCGTGTGAAAAACGTCTTTAATCTTATTAAATCACCCGAGACGTTGTTCCGACTTTCCTTTGATGTCATCTTATGAGAAAATGTGCGTGTTACGAATGACAAATGCCCTGAACTTTAAGTATAGCTGGGTTGCCTTTGCTGAGAAAATGAAAATTTAGTTGAACTCAAAGACCGTTTCAACACAGAGGCTGGGAGAAAGGGGAAAAGAAAATAGAAGTTAATCAGCTTCATAGAGGCACGGAGAACGCCCTTACTGGAACTTCCGGTTCAAATATACGAACACACCCACATCTACTTCTTCTTCTTCTATGTGCCCTGTCTCTTCAGAACGTAGGCGATCATGGCTTTCCACGTTTCCCTATCCCTGGTGGCTCTGAGCACGCCTTCTCCTGTTACACCATGCAACCCTCGTTCCGTCATCCACCTGATTAGGTCGTTCAAATATGTTATCCGTTGCTTTCCCCTGTCTCTTTTTCCCTCTATCTGACCTGTTAGTATCAGGTTCTCCAAGCCCTCCTCCCTCATTGCATGTCCCATGAACTTCAGCTGTCTCTTCCTGATGCTCAGTATTAATTTCCTTTTTGTTTCCATCATTTCTAAGATCTCATCATTGCTCACATGCTCGATCCATGATATTCGCAGCATCCTTCTGTAGATCCACAATTCAGTTGCAAGTTTTTTCTTCATCTTTGATGATATTGTCCAACATTCACTGCCATATTGAAGGACGGACAGCACGTAGCAATCTTTTCCTTGTTTCTAGCAAAATTGTCCTGTTCCTTAATACCTTACTCAACTTCCTTCGAATGCTTCCTTCGCCATGTCAATTCGCCTTCGGATCTCTGTGTCGCACTTTCCGTCTTCTGTTATAACACTTCCCAGGTATTTAAATTTTTGTACCTGCTTGATTCTAGTATCCCCGACCTGTATTTGGTATATCGGGCTGCTTTTTTTCCTGATGACTATGCATTCGGTTTTATCTACTTACATCTACATAAAAAAGATACAAACAAATAAACAAATATACTTATACATATACGTACACAAATACGAAGGTTCTCACCCATAGACACACAAAAAGCAATACGCATACAAGCAGTAAGTGCTTGTATTACCTTCTAATATATGTTTTATATTTTCTTTATAATGTTCAAACAGTCCAAATCGTAGTCGCCATTCTAGATAGAAAAGGTATCTATGTTGTGCTGCATGAGTTTAAAAGTGTTCATAGGACTATGCAGGAAAGATAGCAATTATCCCTGCACTTGAAGTGGTCAAGATTGTAGTGATTTGGAAAGCCTCCTTCAGGGAGTCTATTCCACAAAACATTAGTTCTTGAAAATATTCATTTGGTTGTTTAACAACATATCAGCTCCCTATAGGTTATTAATGCAGAAATTTAATAATTTGGGAGCTTTGAAGTAAATGTGATTTCTGTGGAAACCCGTTAAAAAATAGTAAAAAAAATGCAATAGATCCAAATGACAATACCAAAAAACATAATTCTGTACAAAAACCGTCTCACCAAGGAATCGACTCATTTTTCTGCACGAGTAGGCTGAAATTTGAATTTTGACATTCGCATATATTAACTAATCATCAACGTTATTTTTAAATGCGCTGAAACCTTTAAAATTTCAAACGACTTTGTGTATCGTATGCTACGAAATTTGTAAGATCACTCAAGAAAATGATTAATATCTTCCCTCCTGAAAATAGATAAATAAAATTAGGAAAAAAGATATTTATTAACCAATACATTTCTGTTGTAAATCAGTTCAAGAAGAGATGAATGCGTCAAGTACATTTAGTAAAGGAGACCATCTAATCCCGGAGTTTTGACCCGGCCTTCCAACTTCAGCGCTTATCAGATCTCGGACTCTGTAACGGAATCCTCTGACTGACCCTCTTCGACGCAGGATAAGTCAGCCAAATAGGCATCGAACTACAGACTGGTCTCCCTGGTGAATTGATCCTTAAAGTAGTCACAAAATGTCTCGCTTGTGCCCTCGTTAGTAGTCACGGTCCTCTTATGTCGATTGAATGCATTTCTAATTTCCCCTGCACACAGTTCAGTCGCCATATTCGTTGCCTCAGAAATCGTTCGTTTTAACCTAACTCGATCCGTCCTGGTACGCAAGGAGGCCAACTACGCCGTAACTA
This sequence comes from Ascarosepion bandense, assembly GCA_037127315.1. Lineage (NCBI taxonomy): Eukaryota > Metazoa > Mollusca > Cephalopoda > Sepiida > Sepiidae > Ascarosepion > Ascarosepion bandense. Next base: position 1,259,783 of record JBBBDQ010001954.1, read on the forward strand.
CCGCTTCTTCTCGACTATCACAGGATTTAATCGCCCAATTAACTTTTGCTTCGCATACCGTTTGTGCTGCTAATCTAATTAGACTGAATCGATGACTATGATCAGCAGCAAACGACCTAACTTTGATTTCAATAAATCCACCTACTTTACCCAAACACAGCCCCCGTCAATACCCGCTGTAGATTAGTAGCAATTGATCCTGGAAATCTCGCTCACCAAATAATGACGCGTTCAATTTTCAGTAACCAGCCATACCAACTTTAGATAAGTCTAAGTTTACACAAACCCGGACAATCCTATAGAACGCATTACCGACGCCGAACTGCTTCTATTCGTGCAAGTCTTCACTATCTCCTGGGGGTACCCGTTTCTATACTTACCGACAAGATCGAACTTCTCGATAAATTCCCGAAAAACCATCACATCTGGGTTGTTAGTACTAGATATTTTCCCAATACTATCTATATTGGGATCAAGGACGGTACTCTAATCGGCCGCTAAAACTACCCAATGAAATGTCAAAGATGGCTCGATCCACCAAAACAAATCAGACTGCTCCTCATCGTCATTGGGAGCATAAACCTCAATGAAACAAAAAGACAGCCTTCATGGTAACATCCAGCACGCAAAACCCTCCTGTCGGATCTGCGAAAACATGAGCTCATGCTGCATTAAAAACTTGCTTACCAGCTAAGATGCTCGTCTCGAACGTCCATCAGACCATGCTGAATAAAGGACAAACATCGTAGACAGAATGTATTCACGGCCGTGTGTTGAGAGACTAAGTCTCCTGGATGCAACTTATTCACCAAGACGCTGAATATCGCAAGAGATACGCATCTTGCGAGTCTTTCACCTCAGGTCTCAGCCTTTTCTACGAGCCAACCAGGGAGACATGGCCAATTAAGTTAGGGTTGGGATCTGCATTAAACACAGTCCTCATAAAAAAAAGCCAGCAGAGGGAATGTTTTTTGTAACATGGCCCAATTTTTCGGAGATCACTCTAAAGAGCTCACTAAGGAGAAGATACTTTTGGATTTTTCATCTTTGTTTTTGCTGTTACTGGTGTTTCTTGATTTTAGCTATTCACGGCCTCCATAGTCTTTGAATCTACATGACCTGTCAATATATTTTTAATGGCTTCGATCTCGGTACTCATTGTTGATCTCATGTTTTGTTTTGTTTTTTCGGGAGGGTCTTTTTTTAAGTGACCTACGTTTATGGCTCGTTTTTGCTTACTTTGTCCCCTCTTAGCAATAAACAGGGAAATTGAAAACAAGTTGTTATTACACTAACAAAACTAGAAGAGAGAGGAGTATGTAAAAATACAAAATAAATCGTTCCTTTACCCGCCCTCAAAAAAAGCAGTGAAAACATTTAAGATGCAAAACAATAAAACCCAAATTTACAAAGATAATGAAACAAAAATACCGATGAATCTAGTTTAACAAAGGGATATGGCCAAAAACTTGCAGATTAAAATAGTCCTTCTCGAGAAAAACAATCAAAATTTAACAATGAAAAAGAAAGAAACAGGCAAAAAAAAATGCTTGTCGTGAAAGATAAAAATAAATTTACTGCAACAACGCAATTAACTAAAGGAGTTACTTTTGTTTTTTAATTAGAACCAGAGAATAAACAAATTATGAAAAAGGTAATACAAAATAATTTTTTAAACTTTGACACCTGAAAAGATAACAAATCTGATTACTCTTCTATTGTTCTCACTCTTCAGTAGGGTTTCTGTTTTCTATTTCTTCCCCCACCCAGTAACCCCTTGTGTCTAATTGGCTTGCTACTCTCCCTCCTGATTACTCTTTTATTGTTCTTGCTCCTTAGTAATGTTTTGTTTTCTAATTCTTCCACACCCAGTAAACCCTTGTGTCTAATTGGCTTGCTACTCTCCCTCCGATTACTCTTTTATTGTTCTTGCTCCTTAGTAATGTTTTGTTTTCTAATTCTTCCACACCCAGTAAACCCTTGTGTCTTATTAGCTTCCTACTGATTACTCTTCTTTTGTTCTCGCTCCTTAGTAATGTTTCTGTTTTCTAATTCCTCCGCACCCAGTAACCTATTGTGGCTTAGATGCTTTACTGCCTTGCTTAAGGTAAACTCATATTAAATGCAACATACTACAATAAATGCAGCGACTGATATGCAAACTACGACGCATAACTTGTACTTAAAATGCTAAGTAACGATTGATATGAAATCCGTTCAAAGATTATAAGGTGCTCCTGCGATCCGCTAGAAGTGACGGACAATTTAGGTCACGAAGCATGTGGTCTTTGTAAGGTTACCTTGTTTCGACAGTGACCTTTCAGAGAAAATTGGATTAACCGAGTCAAATGCAAGGTAATTTCATCTTCGATCTGCTTTAGAAACTGCGGAATTTCTAAAAAGCACTCTGAAATGCATTCATTTTTTTTTAATTTCCTTGCAAAGACAAGCGCACACACACATACACACACACATTTAGATATATTTGAACAAATCAATAAAAATGTCTATCTGAGAAAATCATTTCGAAGAAGGACAAGTGTAACATAGTTTTTTCCTTTTTTTTTTTTAATTCAACGTAGGTATAAAGAAAGTGACATAGAGAGAAATATAGATAGGTACGAAATAACTCAGATAGATAGTAGATGATAGATAGATAGATAGATAGATAGATAGATAGATCGATCGACAGGATTATACATATAAAAGAATCAGGCA